>VOQZ01000770.1:0-24988 GCA_008079305.1 Phytophthora palmivora | reverse complement strand
CATTGGATGTTGTTGGCCCCGCGTCCACGGCCATTGTTGTTGCCGCCGCGTCTTGGGCCCCGATTCTCATCTTTCTGCTTGGTCCAGCACTTGTCAATCACGTACCCCAATTTCCCACAGTACGTGCATTGACGAGATTCGCGGTCGGTGTTGAACGCCTTGGCCGCGTTCTCCGTCTTCACCGTCGCCGTCTTCTCGCCTTGCCTCTGATGTGCTCGTTCGTGAGCACCTTCACAACGTCTTGCGATCGCAGCTCTGCGTTGCTCATCTCCAAGTTTAGCACGACGTTCTCGTAGCTCTGGGGAGACTGCGCAGCAAACAGATCGCCACGTCCTCGTCCTCCATCTTGGCGCCGATGCTGCTGAGCTTGGCGCTGATATTGAGAATTTCATTGCAATGATGAAGTACATTGCCGCCTTCCGCCATCTCCATGCTGAAGAGCTGTCGCTTCAGGTAGATGCGACCAGCCTTCTGCGATCCTCCGTACAGCGTCCTCAGGCGCGACCGCGCCACCCACGCTTCCTCGCAGTTGTCCACCACATGATGGTAGTCCGCGTCCATGTGGAGCAGCATCAGTCCGAACGCGATGTTGCTCGACTTGACGTAGTCGTCCTTGGCCCGAGTGTCCGCGAAGGTCGGAGTCGTCTCACGGTTCACGACATGCCACACCGACTTGGTCAGGAACACGCCACGCATGTAGCGGTTCCACGTCGCGTAATTGTCGCCGTTGAATTTGTCGATGGAGACCTTGGTGGAGACGTCTTGGGCAGAGGACATGGTGCTTGGGCTCATAACCTGATAAAGGGTATGGATCTTGGACGAAGAGAAGGGAAGGGAGAGTCACCACTCGGAGCTTGACCGGAGCGAGGATAGTAGACCACTTGAGAGGAAGAAGGAAGATTACACACTACTTGATTCTTTTCTGGATACTGAGATACTACAGCTAATCAGAGAGCGCCACGTCGCTTCCCCATCTTGTACCTACAATCTTGTACCTACATGTAGCGTAATCGACGGTGGCGTAATCACTGATGGCGTAATCAACGTGGGGTCGCATTGGACCGGTTCGGTTTAACTGGTTCACGGTTAATAACCGTTATCAAACCGGTTACCCTCAATAGTGTCGGTGTGGCAGACCAAGTTTGCGAAGGACATCCTGGAGAAGTTCAGCATGGAGAAGAGCAACCCTGTTAAGACACCACAAGACCCAGGACTCAAGCTGACCAAGGCCATGTGCGAAGGGGCCTGCAAGCACGAAGAGACCATGGCGAAGGTGCCGTACCGGAATGCAGTCGGCTGCCTGATGTACCTCATGGTGGGGACTCGACCAGACCTTGCAGCGGCAGTGGGAGTTCTCAGCCAGTTTGCCACGGATCCGTGTCCGACACACTGGCAAGCGCTCAAGAGGGTGTTTCGCTACATCCAAGGTACGAAGACTCATGGCATCGAGTTTCAAGCGAGCAGTGAGGAAGGACTCCAAGGTTATTCGGATGCAGATTGGGCCGGCAACATCGAGTCTCGACGGAGTACAAGTGGCTACGCGTTCATGATGAACGGCGGATGCATCAGCTGGAGAAGCAAGAAGCAGCGGACGGTGGCGCTATCATCGACGGAGGCAGAGTACATGGCGTTGACGGAAGCGACACAAGAAGCTATCTGGCTCAAGGCGTTCCTGTGCGAGATCGGCGAGATGAAGACCAAGTCGGCAGTCAAGATCTACGAGGACAACCAAGGCTCCATCGCGTTGGCCAAGAACCCAGAGTTCCACAAGCGCACCAAACACATCGACATTCGCTACCACTTCGTGTGCGAGAAGGTTGAAGACGGCCAAGTGGTGTTGGAGTACTGCTCGACAAAGGACATGCTGGCGGACTTGATGACCAAGCCGATCACCGCCGTGCAGTTCGATATCCTTCGGAGCAAGCTCGGGATCCAAGGCGCCATTACGGCCGAGTCGAGTGGGAGTGTTATCAAGAAGGCGCCTCGACCTGCTGCGGTGCACCGGTAGATACCGGTACGACCTTCACTCAGTGGCACCACAAGCATTCCCGTGATTACGTGAAGCTGATTACGGGACAAGTGTTTACGCTACAGGCGTGCGTGGGTACAAGATTGTGGGTACAAGATGAGCGTCGACGTGGCAGTCGCTGATTGGCTGGGGTAGCTCAGTGTGACGGGGTCACACGAGCACCTTGCTTAGAGGAAGCGTGCTATTAAGAGTATACAAACTCTAAGTGAACGGCAGTTCACTAGTCCCTGGTCTTAGGGGACTTAATAACCAGTTTAGAGTAGATTTTAGACTGATTTATTTATAGTTAATTAGGTCCATTTGGCCTGTAATACAAATTACTAATTAACTATACTTTATCTTAATTATGCATATAAAAGGTAGGTTTAATGTTATTGGTTGGCCCTCAGCCACCGAACCTACGTGGCAGTAGTGTGGCTCACACCACAGTGTGGCCCACACCACTCCATCAGAGTATTAAAACAAATACTCACAGAAGTATATCTACTTCTAAAGGCGGTACCCTTTCTGGGGTACCCCTTTCATGTAACCCCGTTACATCCTCCCCCACTTAGGTTAGAAACACCCCCAACCAATGAGGAGCTAGGAAGAGAGCTCCGCTCTCTTTCCTGTCCTTTGTCGATACCCATCGACGAGCCACCGTTGTGGCTTAAGGCTTTTCATTCAGCCTTTTCGCGCGTTCAAGACACCTGGAGGCTTCCACGTCAGCCTCCCAAGATGCCTAAGAAGGCTAGCACCTGCGGCGCTTCGGCGCCTTCTAAGTCTAAGACCGCGAGGTCAAAGACTGCTAAGGCCAAGTCGAAAGACAAGGCCGCTCCGCGCAAGGAAGTCCGCAAGGCGGCTTCCGAGGCAGACAGCAAGCGCACGGCTGCTGCTGCCAGCCAAGAAGGGAGTTCGCGACGCAGTCGCTCGCGCTCCCTTTCACCCGACGATAGGCCGAACCCTCGGTTCGCCTATCGGGACCACAGTCTCGGATCTGAGTCCCCGGAATTTCATATTCCTATTATCACGGGATCAGAGTCCGACGGGGACTCTCCTGGATCCGCTAAGGATCCACCTTCTTCTCAGGATGCTCCTTCACAGGACACTCCTGCACAGGACGCTCCTTCGCAGGACGCTCCTGTTGATGATACCGAATCATCGGAGGCAAAGGCAGCTTCGACGAGCTCGCCTGCCAAGAACCTTACCTTGACCGAAGGTAAGGCTCGAGCCCAAGCTGCGAAAGCAGCGTCTCCAAAACGGGCTGGTGAGGGTGCTGCTGCTGCTAAGAAGCGCGCAGCCCCTGGCTCTCCTACGTCAGAGCCTTCAATCGCTAAGGGATTTAAATCCCTGTTCGACTCCTCAGACGAGGAGGAAGAGGAGGGGGCTGTCTCTGAGCCCCGAGAGATCTCTAATGATCTCGATGAGCAGCAGGAGCGCTATCATGCTGCTCAACTGCAAGGCACTCCTGTGCCTCCCACGCCGGTGTATCCTCGCGGTTACTACCCACCGGATGCGGGGTCCGGGTCTCCAATGTTCTTGGAGCACCTCAAGGCCCCTCGTGGTCTAAACCATGGGCGCACTTCGCGTGGCGCCTATGAGCGTGCCTTGGTTCAAGTCGAACCACTTTTGTCAACGACATTGAGGCCGCTAGGTGTGTGCTACTTGCACCACACCGAATTCCTCTCAAGGAATTCACTAGTCTTCGAAAGAAATCCGAAGACCGTGGTGGGCTCTTCCCCGTGTGGGGCTACCCTTGGGTACAGCCCGAGAACACCACAACCCAGACCCAGGCAGAAGACCTGTTCTGGAGATGGGTTTCTCTAAAGAACTTTACAGTTCAGGAGTTGAAAGAACTCCGGGAAGATCGCCTGCTGTCCTATGTCTTGGACCAGCGAGATCTTCGAATTGAGTTTGCCCACTTAGTCGCTAAGCGGCAACTCCACTCCGTTATGGAGGGACTTAGACAGCAGTCTAAGTCCAGCGCTCAAGATGAGCGCGGGTACGGTTCCGTCAATCCAGGGACCGTACACCGTAAGGCGGCTAAGAAGCCGCGGACTACTTACGCCCCGGCTGTTGATCCCAAATCTCAACAGCCTTCGGGCAGTCAACCCGGAGCCGGTCTTCCGGCTCCCACGAGTTCTGTGACGAGGGGTAACCCCGCCACTTCACAAGCAGCTGGCGCTTCCCAGAGCGCCGCCGCTCCTGGACGACCCGCTCCACATGATAGTGGAGCTCGCCGTTCCGGTCAAGGAGGGCAGGAGGAGCTCTCGCACGCGTTTGAGTACGCGGCTCCCTCTCAGCCATATCCTTCTGGACCCTCGACTTCGGGTCGGGACTCTGTGGGGTCCCTATTAAGCGACGAGGTCTGTCAGCTTCGAGATCGCGTCTATGCGATCGAGATAGCCCTTGGGCTTGGACCTGGTGGTCAGGCTGCCTCTCAGGCTGGCAAGCCGGGGACCCTTGAGGTCCTTCGCCAAGACTTGGACGCTCTTGGCCGTGAGACTCATGAGCTCCATGGGCGTGTTGACCGCCGAGCTCCGGCTGCTGCCGTGAAGGAGCTCCGTCGAAGCTTAGACGTTCTAAGCCATGAGGTGCATGGTCGAATGCCCTCTTATGAGCCGCAGGGGTACTCGTACCACTCGGCTTATGGGTATAGCTCTTACCCGAGCTCTTCCCATTCGGTACCGTCATACCCTTCGTATGACTCGCGTGGGTACCAGCCTGTATATCGTTCGCAGGCTTCGACACCGGCAACTCCGGTTGTCCAGAGAGCTCAGCCTCGTTTCGAGGAGGTGAGTTCTCACCTTGGTCTTCCTCCGTCCGAGAAGGAAGACCCAGCGGATCGTGATACCGCTTAAGACGCCCTACGTAGAACGTCGGGTGCGTCGCCATTGACTTTGGGAGGTCAATGGTATACGCCGCGCCATGTCTGGCCAGGACCGCAAAGGGTCCAATGAAGCGGTGCTTCAACTTGTTGCTCCCTACGGAGCTAACCAGGTTTATAGGTAAATTCTTAGTATCTAAAAGTACTAATTCACCTTGTTTAAAAACATCTAAGTTTCCTCTATGTTTATCTGAGTACTCCTTCTGTTTATCTTGGGCCGATGCCATCGCATCTCTAACCCGGCTGATCAACGTCAGCCTGTTGTCAATAAACGACGACATTGTCTTTTTAAAGACTCGGGCTCTATTTCTGAGACCTAGGAGGAAAAGGCTTTCCGAGCCTCTCCCCCACTTACGATGGAGGCCACGGTGCCTCCCCGCAAGGTTAGCGGCACCTGGGGATGTCGTAACCCATTCAAGTAGAACGGGGTGAACCCCGTTGATGCGTGTACCGCATTGTTGAGTGCAAACTCAACCATAGGAAGCTGATCCGACCAGGATCGAGGTGCTTCCGCACAGATACTGCGCAGAGTATCTTCGAGCACGCGGTTGACGCGCTCCGTCTGACCATCCGTCTGCGGATGGTCTGCAGTTGACATCGTCAACTTAGTTCCCAACAATTGGAACAGGGTGTCCCAAAACGCACCCGTGAAACGCGGGTCTCTATCCGAGACTATGGTCTCTGGTAGACCATGATAGCGGAACACGCTATCTAGGAACAGCTGTGCAGCTTGTTTCCCGGTGACCTTGTCACGTACCGGAGCAAGATGTACCATCTTGCTCAAACGGCAGACAAACACCAATATGCCGGTGTTGCCCTTGTCATCGGCCGGCAGGCCGAAGACGAAGTCGAGATTCATCGACTTCCAGCAATCTGCTGGTACAGGTAGGCTCTGCAGTGGAGCCGAGGCGTGGCCCGAAGGCTTCACCCTCTGACATGTTTCACATGTCTTGACATAGTGTGCCACCCACTTATACATGCGGGGCCACCAAAATGTCTGAGAGACCATTTGGTAGGTCTTCTCCCGGCCACGTTGGCCACTTATCGGCGCATCATGTGCCTCTAGAAGTATGTCATACTTCAGATCCTCGTCGTTTGGAACGACAACCCGAGGAGGATCTCTAGGGTCTACTCTGTAATGGAGTAACCCATCGGCCAGCTCATAACGATGGAGCTGCGCCCGCTGACGAGGCGAGAGCCTGTCGACTTTGGCGTCCTTGCCATCGGACAAGAACTGCACCAGTGGTGTATAGTTCTCGTCCTCCTGCTACGCCAAGCGTATCCGATCATATAGATCTGTCGTGACCCGACTGACATGAGCTAGCTCATAGTCAGGTCGACGCGACAATGCATCGGCAAGCACATTGAGCTTGCCCGGCTTGTATTCAACGCGGAAGTTGTATTCCGCGAAGAATGACAGCCACCTCGCCATCCGCTGCGACAGATGCGGCGAGTTGGTGGCAGTCCGCAAGGACGCGTGATCCGTATAGATCACAAGGGCCTCGTGCCCAAGAGGTGAACTCTAAACTTGACAAGAGCGTACTTCATCGCAAGTAGCTCCTTGTCATGAACGGGATAGTTCCGTTCGGCAGCCTTCAGCTGCCTGGACTGGAAGGAGATGACACGTTCGTGTCCTTCATCGTCCTTCTGCAACAGCGCACAGCCTATTGCATAGTCAGAAGCGTCACAGACGACGCTAAATGACTTGTTTTCGTCCGGCAAGGCCAGGACTGGCGCTTGCTGTAAGCTCGCCTTGATGCTGTCAAAAGCATCCTGGTGCTGTTGCTCCCAGACCCAGTCGGCATCTTTCTTTAAGAGATCCGACAAGGGTCGAGCTAGTTCAGCGTACCCTGCGCTGTACTTGTGAAGATAGTTGGCTAAGCCCAACCACTTCCGGAGGTCCTTCTGCGACCTCGGGGTCGGCCAAGCTGCTATGGCCTTGACCTTCCCTGGATCGGCGCGTACGCCGACCCTGCTGACAAAGCAGCCGAGGACTTTTATCTCCTCAGCTGCAAAGACGCACTTGTCGATGTTGGCATAGAGCTTGTTAGCTCTCATGACCTCAAACACTCGACGGAGGTGCTTCAAATGCACCTCCATAGCCGTCTGGCCATCTTCGGCACGGCTATGGACGAGTATATCGTCGAAGTACGTCTTCGCGAACGTACGCAATGGTCTAAACAATTGTGTGACCAAGCGATTGAACGTCGCTGGGGCATTCGATAGCCCCTGTGGCATCACTAGCCACTCCCAGAGCATCCCACTCGGGGTGCTCACTGCGGTGAGAGGAATGTCACTCTCCCGCATCAGGATCTGGTAGTATCCGTCTACCAGATCCAGGGCACTGTACAGCGTACAGCCCGACATGTTGTTCAGCAACACATCCTTGCGAGGGATCGGCGTCTGTGCCGGTACCGTCGCATTGTTCAGCTTGTTGTAAGCATGAACCAGACGCCACTTCCCGTTCGGTTTCCGAACGCAGAAGGTCGGCGTCGAGTGCGGGGACTTCGACTCCCGCACCATGCCCGACTTCGCCTTTTCAGCGAAGAAGGCATCTATGACCTCGCACTGCTCGCGAGGTAGAGGCCACTGCCTCGTGACACAATATTTTGTGCCAGGCACGAGGTCAATCTCGTGCCGAACTCCCCGATCCGGCGGGAGTTTGGATGGTGGGTGCTTCGACACCACATCCGAGTATTCCTTCACAAGAGGATACACTGGATCCTCCGGGTTCTTGAGAATCTCAGAACCCAAGCGCGTTGCACGCTGCTTCGTGAACCCCTCCAGGACGTCCCCGTCCATTACGGAAGAAGAGTTCAAATCTTCAGGAGAGGTCTCCGGCTTCAGGAGCACCATCTCCGCAATCTCTCCGGCCTTCAACTCGGCCAGGAAGTCCTTCATGGACAATTCCTCGAGGTTCAGCAGTGCTGACACCTCTGGCAGTGCCTCCAGGTGGACGGCGCCTGCCCTAACTTGACGACCGGACACGCCGTCGAAGACATGGCATTGCTCTTCGACCGGCCCTGTCGGTGGAGTCTCAGACTCCGAGTGTGGTACTTGGTTATCCACACGGGAGGTGCTCGACGACACCTCCGCACTCGTACTGATCTTCTTGACCCCGCGTGGAACTCTGTTACCCACGCTAGAGACGCATACTGCGCTCTCGATCTTCTCGGTCTCTTCGACCTCGTGTGGAACTATGTTACCCACACCGGAGGCGCCCTCAGCGCCCTCCCCAGCAGCCTCAGCTGCTTGCGGACCTATGTTACCCGCTTGCGGAACTACGTTACCCGCCTGTGGACCTATGTTACCCACTTGAGGACCTATGTTACCCACACAGGAGACGCCTTTAGCGCTCTCCTTAGCAGCCTCTGCTGCTTGCGGACCTATGTTACCCGCCTGGTCAGTGCCGTCCGGCACTGCCACAGTCGAAGCCCATACGGCGCGACGACTCTTAGCGTTGGGAGTTGCCGTCGTGGCAATCCCACACGCTTGGCAATGAGCCTTGGTCTCACGACCGGTTGCGAGGCTCATCGCAACATCTTCACTGGAGTCCGTGACTCCCAGTACTTCTTCGGGCGCATAAGCGCCTTGGCGACCATCTCTGGCGCCCCCGTCCGGGACAGAGGTGGGAACATTACTCACCAAAGCTCTGTCGGAGACTGCAGGCCGGCTAGCCCCAATGGCTTTGCCGCGCCAATCGATCCAGGGCTCGTGCTTTTCAAGCCACGGCATGCCCAGGATCAAGTCGTACTTGTCCATGTCTAGGACAAGGAACGACTCCGTGCTGTCAAAGTCTTCAAACTTTACAGCCAGGTCCATACGGACCCCAGGTACGTTAACCACCGTACCATCGGCCAGTCTCACCGAGACCTGGCCCCTGCCTTTGCTTTCTCGCAAAGCATCGGCATACTTGTCGCCATTCCGCGCGACCGTCTGGCGTCGAGCAAAGTTCGTCGACGCCCCAGAGTCAATCAGGACTCTAAAGGGATCTCCATATCCCCGTACACTCGCGTGTACCACGAGCAGCCCGCCGCTGCTCTTTCTCGTCTCGAGAGCACCCAGGCTCTCAGGGGCTAAGCCTCCATGGCGTGCGCCGTCCGCACTCCTACCATGGGGACTTAGATCTTCCTCAGTAGGGCGCCCCGCCCCTACTGGTGACCCCAGTTCCCCTGGCTCTTGGGTCGCGGCTTCTGCCACGGGCCCCTCGAGCCCCTAGGTTTGGAAGGGAACTTCCTTTGCCCTCCCGCAGGGCAGGCACGTTGCATGTGCCCGAGCTTCCCACATCCGTAGCAACGGATGGAGCTCTGTACGGCCGTACCCAGTTCCATGGGTACCGGCCCTGTGCTAGCTCCAGCTGCTGGAGCTCCTTGCACTGCGCCTGACGACGCATTGTGGCCTTGCCACACCGACGTAGGAGTACGAGCCTGTCGGTGACTGTACTCCTCTTGGAGGGCGATCTGGATCGCTTCCTCCATAGTGTTCGCATGCACGCGGAACAACTGTGTGCGGGATGGGCCCACCTTCAGGCCATCCATGAACACGGTCACTTTGATGTGTTCAGGTAGGGGGTTCCCTACCAGAGATGCAGCGAGTACTCGCATCTCCTGGATGTACTCATGCAGCTCACGCTTCCCTTGTTTACAGGCAAGGAAGCGCGAGCGCTGGCGATACTCATAGTTCGCCGGAAGGAAGGCGGCTCTAAGCTGTTGACACAGCTGAGCCCAGGTTGTGAAACAACCCGGCGTCGTCGCTTCGCGCGTGTACGCCCAGGTCTTCGCCCGACCTCCTAGGTTGGACAGGGCGAAAGCGACTCGAAGTCGCTCGGTCGAGATTAGAGCCGCGTCCATCGCGAGCTCTACCTCTCTGACCCAGAAGTGGAGGTTCTCTCCCTCCTTTCCCTCATAAGGGTTAACCTTAAGCCTCAACGGCTTAGGTTGGGCTGGCTTCATCTCAGCCACGGGGGTCTGCAGCCCCTGTACGTGGGCGATTAGCCCTCTCTCGTACGTGTCGAACGCCTCGATGCGTTCGACCTGCTCGGCCGGCGTAGCAGCCGCCAAGCTTCGGAGGGCATCTCCTCCAAAGATGCCCACCATCTTCCGGACCGACTCAAACTGAGAGTCGGTCAAATGAGGGAACTCCCCTCTATCCATCCTGGCTTACCTTGTAGGAGCCACAGAGGATTCAGGTAGTCAATCTACCCGCGTAGGCGTGGATTGACTACAAGTGCTACCAAGTGTGACGGGGTCACACGAGCACCTTGCTTAGAGGAAGCGTGCTATTAAGAGTATACAAACTCTAAGTGAACGGCAGTTCACTAGTCCCTGGTCTTAGGGGACTTAATAGCCAGTTTAGAGTAGATTTTAGACTGATTTATTTATAGTTAATTAGGTTCATTTGGCCTGTAATACAAACTCCTAATTAACTATACTTTAAGCTAATTATGCATATAAAAGGTAGGTTTAAAACTATTGGTTGGCCCTCAGCCACCAAACCTACGTGGCAGTGGTGTGGCTCACACCACAGTGTGGTCCACACCACTCCATCAGAGTATTAAAACAAATACTCACAGAAGTATATCTACTTCTAAAGGCGGTACCCTTTCTGGGGTACCCCTTTCATGTAACCCCGTTACACTCAGTATCCAGTTAGGAATCCAGTAGTGTGTATCCAGGTAGGACATCCAGTAGGCTTAGAGGTAGCAGGCAGTTTGCGAACTAAGGACCTAAATCAATCACTTTGCATTTTATCATCTAGCGCTCAAACGACCTTGACTTTTGGTTATGAGCCCAAGCCCCGTATTCCCTGCCCAAGACTCCGACTACGCCTTCGCCATGGACACTGCCTCGACGACGACCTCCCGCATCAACAAGTTTGACGGAACTAACTTCCACACGTGGAAGTTCAAGATGCGCATGGTGCTCGAGGAGCGCGACCTGTGGGAAGTGACAAGTGGAGAGATCAAGCTGGAGCACTGCACCACTGCGATGGACCAATCAACGTTCAAGAGGAAGTCTCGCAAGGCGCTGGCGATCATCTGTCTCGCGATGGAGGATTCGCAGTTGCCGCTGGTTCGGTCGGCCAAGGATGCGTATGATGCATGGTCAAGAATGGAAGGACACTTCGAGAAGAAGAGTTTGGCCAACAAGCTCTTCCTTCGTCGACGTTTCTTCACGACGATGATGGGCGAAGGTGATGATGTGCTGGTGCACATTAACAAGGTCAAGACGCTGGCGGAACAACTCGACGCGGTGGGTGCTCCGGTCAGCGAGGACGACTTGGTGATCACGCTTCTGGCAAGTCTGAGTGAGTCGTACCAGTTCCTCATCACGGCGTTGGAGTCGAGAGCCGACTCGCTGACATGGGAACTCGTGACGTCTCGGCTGCTGCATGAGGACTTGAAGCGCAAGGAACAAGGTGGCGGTACTGAAGGAACCGCGCACGGTCAAGCGTTCATGACGAGTGGCAACGGGAAGAGCAAGGGACGGCAGGCGCAGAAGACTAGTGCCTGCCACTATTGTGGTGAACAAGGACATTGGATCGCCAAGTGTCCTGTACGGATCCGCGAGAACGCGGAGCGGCAGAGGCCGCAACGAGCGAACGTCGCCGATGATGATGAAGACTGCGGCGACTACTTGTTCTCGGTTGGTGGTGGGACCTCCAAGTCGAGTGAAGTTTGGCTGGTCGACTCGGGTGCGACGCAGCACATGACGTACTCGAAAGAGTACATGAAGAACTACAAGAAGATGACTCCGGTGGACGTGCATCTCGCGGACGACGGAGTGGTACAAGCGGTCGGCAGTGGCGACATTGTCATGTCGATGAAGACTCCACGTGGGATCAAGAAGGGTGTGCTCACGAAGGTGTGGCACATCCCAAGTTGTCGCGCAACCTGTTTTCGGTCGGGAGATTCACCAAGGATGTCGGGCCCGTGACGTTCGAGCGCGACGGGTGCTTCGCCGAGACGAAGAAGATCAAGTGGCAGCTCGGAGCGCGTGAAGGCAAGGGACTGTTCAAGCTGTGCATGACTCCGATCATGCCTGACGAGGCCAATGTGTCGAGTTCGAAGGATCGCAAAGGGGACACCACGTCGTACCTCTGGCACCTTCGACTTGGTCACATTGGCCATGGCGGTCTAGACGCCATCGTCAAGAAGGGCTATGGAGTTGGCATCAACATGACGGCTGTGAAGCAGTGGGAGTTGTGTGATGGGTGTGCACTTGGCAAGCAAACGCGAGTGAGTTACATGTCCAAGTCGCCGAACCACGCCAAGAAACTGTTGGAAGTCATCCACAGTGATGTCTGCGGCCCCATGAAGACATCGACGTTCAGTGGCAAGAAGTACTTCGTCACATTCATTGACGAGTACTCGCATTTCTGTGTGGTATACTTGCTGCGGAACAAGTCGGAGGTGGCTGCCAAATTTGCTGAATTTGTGGCATTTGCCGAAACTCAGACGGGTGGTCGCGTGAGAACTCTCCGTGTGAAGCAACTTCGCAGTGACAATGGTGGCGAGTACAAGTCTCGTGAGATGGCCAAGTTCTGCCGAGAGCGTGGGATTGTGCAGAAGTTCACACCGCCGTACACTCCTCAACTGAACGGAGTGGCGGAACGGATGAACCGGACGTTGGTGGAATGTGCGCGATGCATGTTGGAGCATGCCGGACTGTCGAAGTCATATTGGGGTGAAGCGGTGATGACAGCGACGTTTCTTCGGAATCGCTGTCCGACACGCGCTACCAGCCACGGCAAGTCTCCGCACCAAGTCTGGACGGGCAAGAAACCGCTGCTGTCCAACCTTAAGGTGTTCGGTTGCCATGCGTATGTGACGGTCCCGAAGGAGAAACGCACCAAGTTCGACGCTCGGTCGGTGCGTTGTCGGGTTCTCGGGTACTCGGAGCATGAGAAAGCGTATCGGTTTGAAGAGATCAAGAGCGGTCGTGTGTTAGTGAGCCGCGATGCGCAGTTCATGGAAGACGTCTTCGACGGTGGGAGACGCAACTTGGTGAAGACGTGGTCGTGGACCTTCGCGTTGAAGATGCCACAGACCAAGAAGAATCGTCTGAACCAGAAGAAACCAAGGAAGAAGAAGCTGCGCAGGACGAAGATGTCGAGCCTGGTAGCAAGCGACACCAGCGGACTAGGTCGTTAGAAAAAATTAACGTTAATAATAACATAATAGAATAGAAGCGGTGGAGATCCCAAGGTCTAAGCGGCATAGTCGGTCACAAGCGCTGGATGAGCTGTCAGCCATCGCAAATGAAGAAGGCTTCGACGCGGCCTTCGTTGTGGATTCAGTGGGAGAAATGCCGACCACGTTCACGTCGGCGATGGAATCCAGCAACGCGGCCAAGTGGAAGGAAGCGTGCGATTCGGAAATCAACTCTCTTCGCAAGAATGAGACGTGGGTGTTGGTGCCGTTGCCCAAGGGACGCAAGGCGATCAGCTGCAGATGGGTGTTTCGAATCAAGGAAAACCAGGCTGGAGAGATTGAGCGGTTCAAGGCACGACTGGTGGCCAAGGGATTTTTGCAGAAGCACGGCATCGACTACGAAGAGACCTTCGCGCCGGTGGCCAAGTTTACGTCAATCAGGATCCTGCTCAGCCTGGCAGCCAAGTACAACCTCACGGTGCACCAGATGGATGTCAAGACGGCGTTCCTGAACGGGTGGTTAGACGAAAACATCTACATGGTGCAGCCGGATGGCTTTATTGACGAGGCGCACCCAGACTTCGTGTGCAAGCTCAAGCGTTCGCTGTATGGTCTCAAGCAGTCACCGCGAATGTGGAACCAGACCATCGACAAGTTCATGCTGGAGCTGGGGTTCAAGAAGTGCGAAGCGGATCACTGCATCTACGTCAAGCGGGACGACCAAGATATGATCTTCGTGGCGCTGTACGTGGACGACTTGATCCTCGCCAGCAACAACGACGAGCTGCTCAAGTCGACCAAGGAAGCACTCAGCAAGCGATTCGAGATGACGGACATGGGTCAGCTCAAGTACTTCCTCGGCATGGAAATTGATCAAGATCTTACAGCTGGAAAGGTGTCGGTGCGGCAGACCAAGTTTGCGAAGGACATCCTGGAGAAGTTCAGCATGGAGAAGAGCAACCCTGTCAAGACACCACAAGACCCAGGACTCAAGCTGACCAAGGCCATGTGCGAAGGAGGCTGTAAGCACGAAGAGACCATGGCGAAGGTGCCGTACCGGAATGCAGTCGGCTGCCTGATGTACCTCATGGTGGGGACTCGACCAGACCTTGCAGCCGCAGTGGGAGTTCTCAGCCAGTTTGCCGCGGATCCGTGTCCGACACACTGGCAAGCGCTCAAGAGGGTGTTTCGCTACGTCCAAGGTACGAAGACTCATGGCATCGAGTTTCAAGCGAGCAGTGAGGAAGGACTCCAAGGTTATTCGGATGCAGATTGGGCCGGCGACATCGAGTCTCGACGGAGTACAAGCGGCTACGCGTTCATGATGAACGGCGGATGCATCAGCTGGAGAAGCAAGAAGCAGCGGACGGTGGCGCTATCATCGACGGAGGCAGAGTACATGGCGTTGACGGAAGCGACACAAGAAGCTATCTGGCTCAAGGCGTTCCTGTGCGAGATCGGCGAGATGAAGACCAAGTCGGCAGTCAAGATCTACGAGGACAACCAAGGCTCCATCGCGTTGGCCAAGAACCCGGAGTTCCACAAGCGCACCAAACACATCGACATTCGCTACCACTTCGTGCGCGAGAAGGTTGAAGACGGCCAAGTGGTGTTGGAGTACTGCTCGACAAAGGACATGCTGGCGGACTTGATGACCAAGCCGATCACCGCCGTGCAGTTCGATATCCTTCGGAGCAAGCTCGGGATCCAAGGCGCCATTACGGCCGAGTCGAGTGGGAGTGTTGTCAAGAAGGCGCCTCGACCTGCCGCGGTGTACCGGTAGATACCGGTACGACCTTCACTCAGTGGCACCACAAGCATTCCCGTGATTACGTGAAGCTGATTACGGGACAAGTGTTTACGCTACGGTCGTGCGTGGGTACAAGATTGTGGGTAAAGATGGGCGTCGACGTGGCAGTCGCTGATTGGCTGGGGTAGCTCAGTATCCAGTTAGAAATCCAGTAGTGTGTATCCAGTTAGAAATCCAGTAGTGTGTATCCAGTTAGAAATCCAGTAGTGTGTATCCAGGTAGGACATCCAGTAGGCTTAGAGGTAGCAGGCAGTTTGCGAACTAAGGACCTAAATCAATCACTTTGCATTTTATCGTCTAGTGCTCAAACGACCTTGACTTTGTGGCGAGGTCCCGGGAGCGCCTTCGTCATGATGTCCGCCATCATCACAGAAGTCTCGCAATGCCCGAGCTTCACTTCATCACGCTTGACCTCGTCGCGGATATGATGGTATTTGATGTCGATGTGCGTGGCGCGACCGTGGTTCACTGGGTTCTTGGTCATCTTGATGCACGACTGGTTGTCTTCGCGGATCTTGAGCTCGGGTCCAGTCTCGTTAGCGGCCACCAAAATCTCGCACAGCAGGCGATGAATCCACTTGCCTTCTTGGATCGCCAGACTGAGCGCAATGTATTCCGCCTCGCTCGTAGACAGCGAAACACTTGACTGCTTCTTGCTTCCCCAGCTCACTGGTGCACCCATCAGCATGAACGTGTAGCCTGAAGTCGACTTGCGGTCCGCGAGGTCACCAGCCCAGTCCGCGTCCGAATATCCACGAAAGTCGACCTTGTCATCCGGCTTGAAACAGATTCCATGCGACTTGGTGCCTTGCAGGTGTGGCGAAGTGGTTCTGCGAAATCGCAAGATCGCAGGAGTCCTCTTGCACACTGCGCCCGAACTGCCGACTAACGGAGGGGGTACTCCGATCTTCCGTGAAGTTCTTGATCTCACCTTGTGTACCCGTCGGTGGGACTAGATCGCTCCTCGGGTGATCTCGATTAGACGCGCTTGTTGTCGATCTTGCTGTCTGACAGGACAGCGGGAAAGGTGGCAGCAGCGGGGATACTTCTACTCGCTGCGCCGCGTAGTTATTGAGCTTCGATCTTGGTTGTACTCGATCGATCTTGCCTCGACCAGTGTCGATCTTAGCTCGGGGGGGTCTTGTGGTCGGTGTGTGACCTTTATCCAATACTTCCAATACGTGCTTGCCGCTTCCTATAGCGGGGTCTTGAGATTTGAGGGTTGACGAACGTCCAGCCAAGCAATCTGGGCGTAGGGGTTCCACTTAGTGTCGATCTTGATCCTGCGTGACGTCGGGAGGGCCAATCTTGTATATCCCTACCCGGAATAGCGAAGAAGAAGGAGGACTTGTGTAGTAGAAGGTAAAAACAACTCTGAATTAATGGTTAATGTCCTATGCTTCCCATCTGTGGCTATCCATACTGCACTGGCTTCATAATACCTATAATAAAGTCAAGATCAATATTTACCTGTCAAGATCGATATCGCGTGGGTACAATCGTCTTGGAAGGGGATGATGGCGCACGCATTCACTTGGTCATTATAGTGAATGTCACTATATCGAGGATCACCATAGAGAGGAGTTACTCGCGACCTTGATTGACGGGACAAGATTGAAGTCGGAAAACTTATTATCCGCTTCACCACAACCGTCCCCTGCATGAGCGACTACCGCACAACGGTTTTCGCTCGCTGCATCGTAGTCCAGGTTCCATGCCAACCTCGCCTCGAGCCACACTTCCAATAATCTTTTGCTGATGTAAGATCAAGACTTGTCTCCTCGTTCGACGTCACTGGCGCCTGAGATTGGTACGGTCGTCGATCTTCCATGCCTAAGATCAAGATCGACCAGGTCTGACAAATATAGATTATTCGCCATTTCGGGAGATTTAAACGGTCGTCGATCTTCCCTGTCCCAGATCTATTTTCTCCTGCAAGATCATTGCCGTCGCCTTCAAGATCGTCAGATAGTCATACGTCAATCATTTCGCCCAACGTCGATCTTCCCTGTCCCAGGTCTATTTTCTTCTGCAAGATCATTGCCGTCGCTTTCGAGTTCGTCGGATAGTCGTACGTCATCCCTTTCGCCCAATTTCGCCAAGATCGACGCGATGAATTAGCCCATGAACTCGAGCACCCGCTACTTCCACACCGCGTGGAGATTATGACCAACTGCAGTCAACCTCCCATAGCACAGTCCACTAGGACGGGATCATCAATCTCAGTCACCAAGTTTAAGATCAGGATCGATCGCTGTCGGTGTCCCAACGGCAGCTGCCGGTTCAGAGTCTAGGCTTGTCGGCTTCAATGTCAGGTCAACGTGCAGGATCGCCATATCATCTCACTTCAGGAGGGACGAGATTAATTCCAATCCTGCCGCTCGGGTTGAACGAGATCAATCGGCGGCGAGATAAACTCCTCCTCTGAGCGTCTAGATAAAAGTCGCGCTAGATCTTCATGCTTGTGGTAAGTACTTGGTATGGAATTTCCAGATCGCGACATTATACCCCTTCTCATTTTGGTCTTGTCTCAATGTCTCACGGCGACTTAGCTCGTCCCTGCTCAGAGGTTGGATCGTCCCAGATCGATCTAGAAACTTCTGCAAGATCGCACCTCCACTTTCTGAAGCCTCGTCACCTTAAGATCTGGTATCACAACGTGACCGTCGTTAAATTAACGGATGCACTATCGGCCGTCGATCTAGCAAAACCTTGGTGGCCAAAATAATGACGCCGAACTCTCGCTGATCCTCCAGCATTACATATTCCACACCTCTGAGACGAGGTGTTAATGCGACATCCTCTGCGACGGGATCTAACGTTGAAATAGTATAACCTAGGATCTTTTTGGCCAATAACCTCCATGCTCGTGCAAAACATTCCATATCCTTCGTTGTGATATCCTTTTTGTTGTACGTCGATCTTGAAATATCAACGTCTTCGATCTAGTGTCGCATGACCACTAGTCGGTTCACACACATCATATACACCACTGTCCACCTGATCTACCGCCGTCCGATAGATCCTCCACCTGTTCCTTCGTGATGTGACCAGCTCACTTCACGATCTCGCCTCCTTATGGCTCCTCATGTGATTGCATGACCTCGAATCGATTTCGATTCGTTCGATCTCGCAAATAGTCATACAGTAGAGCTCCACAATTAAGATCGGCTTCATCTACCCATGTCGGTTCGTCATATCCTTTCCAGTGTACCAAGAATTCACGTAATGTACGTCCATATCGCGTACGCTTCCCGGATCGCATGTCTACGATCTTTTCGACTTCATATTCGTCGGTATCTAGATCTCGTATCCAGCTGTCTTCAGGCAACAAGGCTTCATCAAAATCGAATCGATCTTGATCTTGTATTGTCAACCGCATCTGGGACGGTCCGGAAATTGTCGTACAGGTTTGATCTTAGAGACATGCACCACCGGGAAGAGTCGATATTCTGTACCGGCGATCTCAAGACGTACTGCGTGTTCATCCACCAACTCCAACACACGGAAAGGACCGTGCCACATGTGTGCCAGCTTACGCGCATATCCTTCCTTGACTCGATCTAGATACAGCCACACTTGAGTTCCAACTTCGATCTCATGTGGTCGGACCGTTTCATTGTGTCGATCTGACCTTTCTTGGATCGCAATACGTAATCTCTCATTAACCTGCTCGCGTGCTTGCTGATATTGCTTCTGGATACGATATCGCCACCGGCGAGGTTCACGATCTCGTCTTCTCGTTGATCCTAATGGTATCATTGCTTCCAACGTAGATCGTGGATCCCAGCCATGTAACAGATAAAATGGGGTATCTCCTCGGACGCGATCTTGGGCAGTATTGAGTGCGAAGGTGAGGCGCTCAGCATATTCGTCCCAATCTCGCTGGTCGATATCCTCCACATACATCTTGACTGCACGTGTCAATGTTCCCACCATCCGTTCGGTTGTACCGTTTGCTTGCGGGCGGTATGCCATTGTTGCTCGCTGTCTCTGTCCCACGATCTTGTTGAACGATCTGAAGAAGTCAGACATAAAACCGGGCTCTCGGTCATGTCGGATAGCCTCGCTTGCACCGAACCGACGAAAAACACATTCTTCGTAATTCTCGGCGACGGTCTGAGCTGTTCGCGATGCACTAGCTCTTGCGATCACATATCCAGTGAATAGATCGATCCAGATCAGCAACTCGGTGTTTCCTTTGTACGATCTTGGTAACGACGGTATGTGATCCATGCCGATAATCTGGAATGGGTACGTAGCTTGCAAATTACCGGGCGATTCCCCGTGGATCGTAGGCCGACCTTTTCCCGTCTCGCAGTCTATGCACTGACCCACGTAGCGTTGCACACTCTGATATAATCCACGCCAATGAAAATGAGCTCTGATCTTGTGGTATGTCCGTCCGATACCTTGGTGGCCACCTTCCAGACTCGAATGATAGTGATGCATAAGATCGTGTTGTAATGTTTCAGGCACTACGAGCTTGGCCACAAGATCGCGATCTTCGTCTGACTGCTTGGTCGGTGGAAAATAAAACAGTAATCCTGACTCATCCGTCTCATAGCGATCTGCGATCTTAGAACAGCTTTTCGCTTCAGTCGACGTAAGATCTTGTACGTCCCCTCGCAGGTAAGCCTTAAGATCGACGATCCATTTCTCCTCGTCTTGAGCTCGGTTAATACGTTCCATCCTCATCCTTTGTACGATCTCTTCTTGTAACACTTGAGGACGGCATTCCTTACGCGATCTTGTGACTGCAGCGATCTTGACTGGGGTTGCATCATCCTTAGCTATTAGCAACTCATCCAATCTATTGAGAGTCATCAGATCTTGGCGCTCCTCTTCTTTGACAATCACAACTCCACTTTCGCGACGTAATGCGGCACTCGCCAAACTGTCTGCACTTTGATTCCAATCACGCTTCATATGCAAGAACTCATGGGTGGGCCAAGATCGGAGACGTTCAAGTGCTTGCTGTCTTAACAACGTTAACCCCGGGGCCTTGCATTCGATCTCACCCTTCATTTGTCGGATCACAAGATTAGAATCTCCACAGATAATCAGGCGTCCCCTGTCCATATCTGACAGGAGATCGAGGCATAGAAGCAGACCGTGATACTCAGCCTCATTTACCGTAAGATCGAGCTTATACTTCGATGCTGCTGAGATCACTGTCCAGTCTGGTAGACTCCACACTATTCCACTGTATGCTCCGCCACTTCGTTTCACACGTGCAGATCCATCGAAACTAACGACTAAAACCGTTCACCTGGTTCCACTGTTGGGGGTGGCATCGAGATCACTTGTCGTGGTTGCTTCCTGGGAGCGATCGAGATCAAGATCGAGTCCACTTCTTTACGGGGCGTAATACTTGCCGCGATCACACCCAAGATCTCATCCTCCCTTTGGTGCATTTCACGATCTCAAGGGTCCAGCTTGATAGAAGTGCAGCCCATCGTCCTAACCGTCCTTGCAACCCGGATGAGTGAAGTAGCCACGCCAATGTAGAGTGACGCGTCAATACTTTGATCGACCTTGTCACGAGTTGAGTATAGCAGATGTCTAGTATCCTGAGCAGAGCCAACACTTCTTTGTCGACCATACCATAGTTGATCTCGTTCGGCTTGAGCGTGCGACTAGTGAAAGTCACTGGCTTATACACTCCATCGTGTTCTTGCATCAGGGCAGCTGAGATCGCCCACTTGCTGGCATATACCACCACCACCGGTTGTCGATCTACATCGAAGTGTGTAAGATTGGTGCAGTCACGATCTTGTTCTTCAGTATGGCGAATGCTGTCCTAGCTTCCGTCCACATGGCACCTTCTTCCCCAATGACGTTCTCATCGTCCCCAGTCGATTTTGTCTTTCGAGCGATCTCGTAGAAGTCCGCTTCGCGGAGTTCGTACAGAACTGATGCGTAGATCGCGAAATCTTCAATAAATCGACTGTAGTAGTTGAGACTTCCCAAGAATGATTGCATCGATCTTAGGTTGGTGGGAAACGGTAATTCTTGTAAAGCCGACAAATCTTTTGGATGTGTCTCCAAACCTTCAGCTGATACACGATGGCCTAGGTAATCCACCTTTTGCCGACCCCAGAAGCTTTTGGCGACACTGATGGACAGATTCCACTCGTCGCAGGCATCCAGCAGCTTTTCCACCTTTTCGCATAACGCGTCCCACGATCTCCCTGTTACCAGTATGTCATCGATGTAAGATCGACGTCCCAACACTGACTCATTTCTCTCTAGATCAGGTTCTCCTGCCTCGAATACGTCCTTTCGGTCGGATCGATCTTGATCTTGGGTCACTTTCACGAATCCATATAGTGCATTGTCTAGGAGTCTCTGGTAGATCTGGGGAGCGTTTTTAAGTCCGAACGGCATTCGATTCCACTCAAACAATCCAAATGGAGTAATAAATGCCGAGATCGATCGGGCTCGGTCCGTCATGGGCACTACCCAGAAACCGCTGGCCATATCCAAGGAACAATACCAGAGAACCTTATCGAGATCATCCAGCAAATCATTGATCAGAGGCATGGGATATACCATGAGCCTTGTCAGACTGTTAACCAGGCGGTAGTCGATACATAACCGGATGTCGATCCCATTCTTCTTGATGATCACAACTATAGGTGACGCCCAAGGGGATGTCGAGTGTCGGATCATTCGAGCAGATAGTAGTCCCTTGATGAGTTGATGCAACTTTTCGCGGAACTGTATCGCCACTTTGCGACAACGTTGAGCGACTGGCTTTGCATTCCCCACATCTATGTCACATACCACTCCCTTCGCTGCTGGTGGTAAGGCATTGCCCTTTCCGATAAGGAGGTGCTTCCGTTTCCAGATAATTTGCACAAGACGTTCGATCTCCTCCTGGGTGTTGGTATTGGCATCACCTATTTGAAGATCTTCGATCTTGACTTCTTCCGTGGTCGCGGTCACTTCTGGTAGCACAGCCATTTGATCTTCCACATCTTCTGCGAATAAGCTCCCCCTTCCTTGATACAAACTTCATCATCCATCGTAGGATCGCCTATGTCTGCCGCGGCCTTGGTGCGAAGATATTACCGTTAGCAGGTCGATCTTGCCTTGGTCAGATGTACATTCGATTGACGGTTGGCTTGCGTCCCCGTTCCCTGCGATCTTGACATTGTGGATGGCTTTTACCGGCCGTGGTAAGATCGCAGTTGGTGTTACGTACTCGGGACGTTCCACCGCTGGCTCGACGATCTGCTCGTTGATATCCACTTCACTGATTTCATCCGTAGTTGCCTGATATGCGAGATTTTGCCATTCGGCGTACCTCCTCGATCCTACGGATACATATCCCGGAATTCGGGGAATACGATCTCCACTCAACCACATCGCGACTCTCGATCCTTCATGTAGAGTTAGTGCACGATCACTCATGTTGGTCACCTGTAGATAACGTGTCTTTCCTGGTCCGACTGTGATCGTTGGCACCCATCGATCTCCCCTGGTGACCCATAGCTTATACTGGTTAGACGTCTGACCGCGTAGCCTGATCTCGGCCGTCTGTCCGACATCGATCCAGTAGTGATCCTTCCAGCACACATGTTCGACCTTGTCACCGTAGAGAGGACGCCTACCAGCCATCTGAAGGCGGACTTCGTCGGGCAGACATCGTCCCATCAGCGAGATCGAGGCGGATACCCGCTGGCACCATGAAGTCCATTCCTAGTATCAGATCTTGACCTCCAGTGGGCGGACCTACCCATGCATCAAAGGTACACTAGCGATCCTGCCAGCGTGATCTTGAGACGAGTACGTCCCTCGATCTTATATGGAGATCGTCCAACACCTTCGCATTCCAACGTTTGATTCTCATCAATGTGGCACCCGACCTTACGAGCAAAGGTGGCATCCAATATGGACACCTCGGCACCACTGTCAAATAGCAAAGTTGCTTTTTTGTTGTTGATCTTCCCCATAGCCTTAGATTGCTTGAACTTCTTGTCTGGAACATGATACTTCCAGTAACCCCGCGATTCCCCAGGGGAGATCTCAAGAGCCATCATCACACTCGATCTTGCATATTCATCGATCTGGCGTAGACTTGACACTGTAGCGGTGGATTTCTCCAGAAGATCACATGTATTGTCGATCGGATCGATCAGTTGATTAACTGTTGCCTCCGATTGTTTCTCGACATATGCATAAATGCAATAGCTAGAACGCTCGTCTCGTACCGGTTTCCAAACCGGCGAGCGTCCTAGTTTAACATCTTCTCCGCAGTCTCTGGCAACATGCCGGCGTGCTTGGTGGGATTGTACCATTGTCGGATCAAGTTGTAAATTCCTCCATGGTACATTTTCCCGCTTCGTGGATGTCACCACATGCCTTGCATGTGAATAGGCAGCGATCTGAGGGATGTCCTTTACGACCGCACTTCTCACACGTCAGACGTCCCCAGCACCCAAGATCGCTATGTTTGCGTGACCCACAGTGCGAGCATCGCTTAGGTGGTGAACCTATATCATGTCGATCTTGTTGGCACGATTGTTTCCGGTCTCCGAGCGACTGCGATCTTGGTTCCTTTGATCTTGATCTTGCTGCCCTTCATTGTTTCCAGATGCTGCGAGGTAGACACGACGTAATCCTGCTTCGCCGTCCGATCCACTAGAGTCCTCTTCAGACTCGCTGCTATCTGAGATCGCCTTGACAGCTCTGACGGCCCGAGTTGAAGCAGACGGGGCTGCCGCACTGCTGTTCTTCTGACGAGGCTTGATTGATCCATATACAGCCTTACTTTGTCGTGCCTTCGCTCGTTGCCGAGATCGAGTGCTTCTTCCAGGGTGTCAGCGTCTGGAATTCTTAGTAAAGCCAGGTGATCTGCAAGATCGCGGTCATCAAGAGTTTCAATGAATGCTCCACGTGTTCACGTCGAACTTCCGAAGGTCCATCCTTGATCTGGAGGCGGGCCCTAAGTCCTGCCACATTGAGCCGATACAAATACTCCAGCGGAGATTCGTCCGATCTCTTGCGCGCGTGGTAATATTGCCTCGCGACTGACACTCCTCGTCCACAATATTGAACTTGGAAGCTGCTGAGCAGATCCTTCCAGGTACTGCGTGTTGTGCGACTAAGCTGTCGATACCAGTTTCGCGCCGATCCTGCGAGGAGATCGCCGAACACCAGACACTTTTCTTCGTCTGGGGCTTGATCTCGCATAAAGGCAGACTTTACCTTGCTAAGCCAGGCCCTGGCTCGATCTTCGTCCCCTTCTCTCCCCCGAACTCCTTGAGTTCAGACATGGCAGATACTCGTATACGTGGAACACTTGTCGATCTTCCGGTGGTCGTGGCTGATGCTGATGCTACAGTCGCACGTCTGGGAGGATCAAGATCGAGATCATCTGGGTCGTATTCATGAGGACTTGGGTGTCGATCTAGCGACCCCACAGACTCCATATCCACATCTCGGTCTCTGCTGGTGCTAAGATCACGGGATTGCTAGGCCTTGTTGTTCCTTCAAGAATCGGCTCATTGCCGCCTGGAAGTACGATTCCAGCTTCGCATTCGATCCTTGTGTCATGTTTGGCGCGATGACATCCGTCACTCGCTTGGTCTCATGATCTCCACGCTGCCGTAGCATAGCAGCACCAGACGGTCCCAGCGTCATTCGGGGTGGGTCATCTGCACTGTCGGTGTCCACTTCTCGGTCGCCGACTCATAATGTGAGGATGTTCCTGTCTGATCTTCCAGTGTGAGTGCTGGCAACGATCTTAGCATGTCGTCGTTGATCTGGTCGTGACCTTGGAGGTTACACTCTTCTCACCCACCAAGGGCTTCAGTAAGTCGAAGATCGACATTAAAGCCGTGTTGATCGTACTGAGCCTCGTGTCGAATAGATCATTAGCGTCGAACGATCCTGCGTAATCCCACTTTCCTTGATCAGATGTAATAGCGCCTTCGCCTTCTAGCTTGCTCGATCTTGCAGTTGGTTTCTGCACTGGGCCTTTTAGATCACTAATGATCTTCGGCTTGATGATCTGCATAACGGGGTTCTTGATCAAGAAGGTGTGAAGTTCCTTCTTGTGGTATGCGATCTCGAGGGACTCATCAGTCCACACTGTTTTAAGATCGTCTTGGTCATCATCGT
>VOQZ01000769.1:0-35397 GCA_008079305.1 Phytophthora palmivora | reverse complement strand
CCATTTCAATACAGAGTATCGCGTATAAACGATATCTTGGGCTGCCCTCAATCAGAGTGCGGAACACCTCCAAGACTCTCAGGATAGCGATTACCTCTTTCTTCTCGGCAATGTGGTACCTCAACTCAGCATCATTCAGAATTCGCCCGTGAATCGGACCGGGTGCACAACCCCGTCGTACTGGCCCAACACAGCGGACGCCGCCCACGGATTTGCGTGTGGAATAATCACGAACGGCCTTGAGCGGTCAGGATGTCTGAGCAGTGGAGTCGAGACAATCTTGTGCTTCAGGATTTCAAATGCCTCCTGGGCTCTAGACAGATCTCTCCTAGATTTCATCTGCTCCTCGGTCAGCTCGTACAGGACGGCTGCAATCACGGGTAAATCTTCAATAAACTTGTTGTAATAATTCAGACTGCCCATGAAACTCTGAACTCCCCCTTCAATGTTGTTGGAAACGGTAAATCTTTGACACCTTTTGCGATCTTCGGAATTGCCCTGATACCTCTCAGCTAATCTCATGCGAGAGATACGGGATGGACAACTTCCCGAACTCACTCTTAGGAAGGCTCACGGAGATATTCCAGTATCGTAGGCGAAATAGCAACGCATTCAGGTCCTGGCATAGTTGTTCCCAAGTAGGAGCACCATGGCGATGTCGTCGATGTACGAACTTCGACCCAGACAGGTCCCATCTGAGAGGGAGCCGGGATATTACGCTGAAACACCGTCATCTCTCGTCTGTCAACACTGAGAGGCGAGGTATACTATCACCTGAAACTCTGGGTTCCCCAGAGTTCAGCCCCAGAAAATGTAAGACATCCTGATCCACCTCAGCCTCTTCCTCAGGGGGCAACCGCAAGAATCCCCACAGGCAGTTATTGAGCACCGCCTGGTAGATCAATGGTGCATTTTTTAGGCCGAATGGCATCCTGACCCACTGGTAGTGTCCGTAGGGACAGACGAACGCAGAGATTACTTGGCTCTCTCGGTCATCTTGATAGCCCAGAAGCCACTAGCCATGTCCAAACTCATAAACCACATCGCCGATTCGAAGCCAATCAGGAGATCATCAATGAGTGGCAGGGGTAATGTGAGAGCTTGATGAAGCTATTCACCACACGGTAGTCGATGCACATCCGGATATCCACACCATTCTTCTTAAGGACGATCACGATCGGAGATGCCCAGGGAGATGTAGAGGTTTCAATCAGTCCGTTCTCCAGAAGCTTCTTCAGAAGTTCATACACCTTGGTCCACAGATGCGGCGCAATAGACCTTGGGCGCTGAGCAACTGGTTTAGCGTCACCCACCTAGGTCACACACACTCCACGAGCGGGTGGGGGAGCTGCATTGCCATCTCCTAAGAAAATCTTCCGATGATACTCCAGAATTCGTCGCACTTGGTCTTCCATCTCAGGCGTTGTCTTCCCAGGGACTCCAACATCGGCCTCCTCGATCTTGCACTCAGGAGTCAGGTCTTTTATCTCAGGGAGCATAACCAACTGGTCACGCAACTGAGAGAGTAACTCGCTTCCTTCCCGCATATAAACCGCAGGCTCATAGTCAAGGTCCTCGGTCGATAGTCTCATGCAACGCTCATATTCCTGCTTTAACTTCTCCAATGGGGTCCCAGGCATCCCAGAGATTGGGATATCCCAGTATTCCTCAACGGCTTCCAGCGAGTCATCGTTATCGCAACAGAATCCAGAGAATCACTCTTTCACCTCGCCAATCCTGAAAATCACTGTCAATTTCCACCCCTAGACTCGGGTTTCGGCGGCATGTGAAGCAATGCCAGACAACTCATCCGTAAGGCTGTTATCACTTAAGTCATTCGTATCAACAGCCATGTCTCGAGATTCCCGAAAGCTCACTGGAGACACTTCATCCGTCTGAGTTGAAGCATCTTCTGCGAATCGTACACGACGGATCTTTGGTTTCCTGAGAATCGAGCGAGCAACGCTGTATCAGCCCCCTTTGCAGGTCGCGACAAATCTTCGTAGGCCACTGATATTTTGGAGTATCAACACAGGGTGGTTCCAACGCTGCTAAACGTTCTGCACGCATCCTGCCCTCACGTGACTGGACATTTTCCAGAATGAGGGTCTGCCACTCACGATATGCGAACGACCCAGGACGCACAAAGCGTCCGGCGCGCGGGAAAAAGCCATACTCTACAATCCGGGCGACTGGAGTTCTATTGTCAATCCAGACGTCCTTGTCCGAAATGTTGACCACCTTCACAGCAACCGGCCAGGATTTTGCAGCGTAAATCAAGCGGGTCACCCAGCGATCACCTCGTCCTGCCCACACGACTTCACGTTGTGGTTTGTCATCCCATACGAAATCTTCACCACCTTGGATTCCCCAGGGGCCAAGTACCAACTACTTGTGGTTTCCACAGGCATGTCAACACCCAGACGCTCCTCTGGGTTCCATCCACACATCACGACCGTTTCTTCATCTGGAAGCGTCACAAGACCTTCACGGATACCAATCCTCACTCCAGCTGCAAACATGAAACTCATACCCAGGAGAACTTCGATTCCTTCGCCAATATTAGCGACCCAAACATCCAAGAGGTACACCACTCTCGAACCGAGAGTGATCTTCACCTGAGCACTGGCGCCGATGTACGTCGGAACACCTCCCATACCGGATACCTTGGTTTGTTTGTGCGACTTGAGGCGGAGTCCGAGCTTACGCGCTAAGTCGAAACTCACAATGTTCACAGTCGCACCGGTATCCAGGAGAACTTTCGTCCGACAGTCGTTCACGGCACCATGCACCATCGCCACATCACGTTTCTTTGGGTCAGGGTCATTATCTTCCCACCATCCATAGCGTTCCCCAAGGTTTAGTTTGAACTCCCTAATTTCTTCAGAGTTCACTGTCCCAGGGTTCACTTGTTCAGGATGTTGAATTTCAGGGAGAGTCATGAAATCTTGAATCAAAGTAGTCATGCATTGTTGGTTATCTTGGGTTCTTGTTCTCAGCTCCGGGCCTACATACACTAGAACACATAACTCTGGGGCCTTCACTGGCCCGACGCGTACTGGGTCCCCACCCAGCGGGCTTATTGGTTTGACGGCCGCCCAGAGTTTGCTTCGCCATCCAGGAGCTTATCCAGAATTTGGCTTGGCATGTCCTTCAGTGCACCTTGGCGGGCGAGTTTCTTCACGGCTTCCAGGGTTTCCAGTCTTCACACGGCTTTCCTAGATGCATCTTTCCACAGTTCTCGCACGGTTGCGCTCGACACATGTGGGTTGGATGGCCTGTTTCCAGGCAACGGTCACACTTCCTGTCCTTCCAGCAGTCCTCTTCAGGATGTCCCCATTTGCGGCACTTCTCACAGAACTTGTCCCAGTTAGGGTTCTCGCGACGGGGAGACCGGAATCCAGAATTCGCATTTGTTCCAGAGTAGGCGTTTGGTGGACGCCATCCCATGTTATCCATCACGCGATACACCTCGTTTGTCAACGTCTGAGTCCACTCGACACCCTTTGTGCTGGCAGATTTCCAGCACTAGACGTGGTAGCTTCTTCTCCAGATATCTCACGAGTTGACCCTGAGTTCACACTCGAAGTCCTTGCGGGAATGCTGGGTTCAGCGGTAACTTCCTGGAAACGCGCATGCAATTCAGGATCTTCGTCCGACTCGGAGTCTGAGACACCGCCCCTAGTTACGTATGCACGTCCGGTACGCTTCGACTTGAAGCGTCCCTGAGGGATATTGTCGGCACGAAAGTCCCGAACTCTGGGTGGCGGAGCATCCCGGTCGCTGCGACTCCAAACTTCTTCGTCCTGTTCCAAAGCGTACTCCAGGTCAGCGATATTTCTGAACCTTTGACCTTGCAGTGACGTCTTAAGACGCGTGTCCCTGAGTTTCGTAATGAACCTCCGAATATGCTTCTCTAGGCGTTTCGAAGACTTGCGAAAGTCAATGTCAGCCTTGCCAGCGGCGGAATTCAGACGATAGAAGAAGTCCAGGGCGCTTTCAGAGTTCTTCATTTCCATCGTAAAATATCGCTCAGAATACGATGAGCGCGCCTTGCAGTATTTCTTCCTGAAGGCGGATGCCAACTCCTTCCAGTCACGCTGAGTGTGCTTGGGTAACTGGTTGAACCAGTCACGCGCAGCTCCTGGGAGCTTCAGCTTGAGTTCCTGAGTTCGCATCTTCGTGGACCAACCTCCTTGAGCTGCCATGTTCGCGAAACGCTCCCACCAATGCACCCGTTCTCTGAGTGACGCCTTAGTGTCGAACTCACCCAGAGTATTCGAGTTGATATACGGCCGGAATGTCAGGAGCGTAGTGCCAGCCTGAGTCGCAGAAGCCGCCGTCAGGTTAACCCCAGCGTCCTCATCCGAACTATCCTCGGAACTTTCAGAAGACGAGTCATCATCACTGGAGTCGGAACTTGGGTCCGAGTCCGAAGGAGGATTGACATCCCTGCGCTTCTTCTTATCTTGCCGATGCTTCTTGGACACAGAGCGCTTGGAGCCTGTCTTCGAATCTTGCGAGGGCTTAGAGGCTGTTGCCCTCCTGGGTCCGACGATCTTCCCACAGGTACAGGTTCAGGCTTGACATCCTGTATCACCTTGGTTTCAGGAGCGCCATGCCCTCGCTTGACATGCTTCGTCTGCCGGAAGTGTCGGCGGGAGACTGCACGAGGGTAGCCCTTCGCTGAGAGGCAGCGACTTCGGGAGTGTTCCTCAGATCAGCTGTCCCCTGTCTCTGGCCTGCGACAGTTGCGTTTCCACTGATTATACCATCGGACTCCTGGGATCGAGTTGCGGTTTCAGGACTCTGGGCTACTGACAACCTCACGTTTGTTGCCAAATCAGGGGTCACAGTCGCACGCCGCCCTTGAACTTGAGCCAATGTTGCACGAAGGTCGCGCACCTGGCCGGCATGGAACCGCTGAATATTCTGGGAAGATTCTCGCTCTCGCTCTCTTTCCGCCTCAAGCTCTTGGACCTTCTGCTCCATAGTCGACATTTGCTCTTTCCAGCTAGCGTGGACTTCGGAAACCCAACGCGCACGCTCCGCATCCGCTTCGGCTTCACGCTGTTGCCAACGCTCAGCGTAAGTGGCATCTAGGCGCTCACGCTCAAGACGTACAGTTTCCATGACACTCTGGGTCGCACCCTGAGTTTCGGTCGGACCATGAGTCTTGTGCGCTTCCGTATCCTTCATACGCCGTTCCGCATCTCGCCGAGCAACTTCTGCATGCACCAAGCGATCCGTGAGTTCCTGGATCTGGCGACGCGCGTCCAAGTCACGTTGTTCCCTGAGTCGCTCACGCTCCAAGGCATCCAGGCGTTCTCTGGCGAGAAACTCGCGTTGTTCCTGCTCCATACGGGCCTGCCACTCCTGCTGTTGTCGCAAGACATTCAGCTCGATTTGGGCGGGGCCCGATCTTGAAGACACAGACGAAGCAGATCTGGATGCACTCGAGCGGCTCGAAACAACTGATTTCCTGGACCTCGTCGAACGCCGAGAGTGCACTTCACTCTTGGAACTCTGATGCTGCATCCGCTCGTCGGTACCGACGTCCCTCGTACCGTCAAACCCTGAACTCGGGTAAGCCTCCCTGGTTTTGGCTCGGCGGTAGCTGCTGAAATCCTGGGGAGACCGGTCTTCCTGAATGTAGCCTCTGGGTCAGAATGCACTGACGACTCCATCTCGACGTCTTCTTGCTCGACTGCCACATGGCTATGAGGAATGACCGTCCGGGTGACTTGGAATCCAAGATCTCCGGTAGCCGTGAAACCGCTTGCACTCTGAGCCACAAGCGCCAGAGCTCCTACTTGCTGTCCAAGCGATCTCATCGACGAAGACGAAGAGCTACCGTAAGACGTCTGGGCGCCTGAGGCAGTACTCTCGTCTGAAGCGCGTGAAGTGCCAATAACACTTGGCACCAAGTCCGGAACAGCATCCTTGGCTTCCATCTCCAGAGATTCACGTCCATTGGACATGGAATTCAGGGGAGTGGAATTCTGAAGCGAAATACTGGTCGAGGACTTGTACGCTGGAAGAGAAGACAACGACGGTGTGGATAGGGCCGAAGGTGTCGACGGGACTTGTGGGCGAGGCGGTCCATGCTGGGAACGCTTGGATTGCGGCTCACCGTCACTTGACCCTCGCGGACTCCGTGAAATCCTGAGGCCGGTGACTCTGAACCTCAGAACAAACTGACGGCCCAGTAGATCCGCATCGTAATCGGTCATCAATAGATCACCGTCTCCATCTTCCTTGTGGTACTCCAACCTTGAACTTGCTCTTGAACGCTTGGTGTGGCGTGACCTTCAGAGTTCACCTTGGAAGGTACTCCAGCTGTCACCAATCTCCACTCCACCAGTTCCACCGCAATGAAATTCTGGACTTCCTCCATGACCGAACGCACCAGGCTTTCCGGAATCCTAGAAGCACGTGTCTCGGACCAGCCCGAGATCAAGTTGACGAACTCGAAACCAGCTTCGAAGAACAGTGTCTGCAGAATGGCAACACACTCGCGCGCGGTCATGATACTCTGGGGAATCGTAGTTGCCGTAAGATCCTGGGCCGTTCCGACGCCCCACCGGGCTACATGGAATCAGAGATCCAGGCTTCATCTTGATTCGCCAGAGACAAACGCCACTTGAAGTAGTCTCCAGTCGCATACGCGGCGGCGAAGTACGAGTTGGCATCCGGCTTCGGAGTCGGCCACTCGTAAACGACACCTGGAGGTGTCACTCTTCCAGGGCTCGCCTCTTCCCAGCGTCGAACTTCGCGACGAATGTACAGCACCATGGTTTCAGTGTCCGACGCCATTGTTCTTGTTCTGGAACAGGGGTAGCAGTCTCCTGAGCGCCACCTTCAGGCTTCACCTGCGAACTTGGTGCCAACACCCTGGGTTCAGGGGGTACGAACCCAGAGTTCACTTTGGAACTCAGGGTTTTCGCCTCCTCCTTCATTCGCACGGGCTCCGGCTTCACTTCCACAACAGACTCGTCCGAAGATGAGACCAAGTCAATCACCTCCGGGGACTCAACCGCATTGGCGCCTCCCTCCGACGCCTGAGCACCACCCTCGCGGGTGTGCTCCTCTGGAACTTCAGGGGTCTGCGACCCAGAATTCGCCTCCGATGAACCTTGGAACCCAGGGGAAACTTGATCCTCTGGGGTTTGCGATCCAGCGGCCGACTGATCTTGAGCAGCAGACGCCTCGACGTCCCGACCTTGCGCTACCTCGCTTTCGCGAGCAGCCTTCTTCGCCTTCCGAGCGTCGCGGACAACTGTTTCCAGGTCCTTGTGCTCTTCAGGCCCCAAGCCTTGAACACGACGCGACTGACGTGACGCCTCACCGCGCCCCCCGTCACCACGCCCACTCTTCTTCGCCCCTCGTCCTCCAGGCATCTTGGCAGCTTGAAGTTGACGGGCACTCAACTCTCCTTCAACACTTGACTTCGGTGAAATCCTCGACAATCGAATCCGGGCACGCGCACCAGCTGTGGCGAGGCCGATGAAACCTTTATCGCCCAGGGGGTTTGTATAGCGCAGCCCAAGATGTTCCTCAGGGTATAAACCCAGAGAATCGACTTGAGAGTCAACAGCAAGGCGATTGATCCAAAGGTTCGCAGCCGCGAAGCTTTAAACCCAGAGAATCACTCCCCTTGGTTGGCGTGGGTACCTCGTGTAATCCCTGTCGGCTCGTTTGTCTTCGACGGAACGGCACTCCACCGATTGTAAGTGTAGCCTTGAAGAAGTGCCGGAGTGCACGTCTAATCCAGAACGCACCTCCACACCAAAAGGCAAACCCAGAGAATCAGATCACCTGGAACCCAGAATATTATAGATTCAGGGTCCGGGATTTCGGTCAACTCCGGGACGTGGAACTTAGAAGACACCTTACCCAAATGCCCTCTTAGCTTGATAAAACCAACAAATACAGAGTATACAAACACTACAACTAGCCGTCACTTATTCTTTTGGACCCTCGGACGGTGGGTCACTCCTACACTAGGCTCACTCGAGTCCTAAATTCAGGGGCCTAGCTCCCCGAGACTCACACAAACGCGCACCACCTCCAATACAGGAGGAAAATACAATCACTATCAATAACCTTCCCTTCACACAAGCAGTCAATACAAAATCCTGGAGGCGACTACCTAGCACCCCAGAATACCCTTCGAGAATATGAAATGGGCTACCACGAGCACAGCAAGTGACCCAACTAGGATATGGAATAGATGGATCACTCCAGGAAGCTCAAGGCCGTCACTGGTCCCCACCTAACTGGACTTGAGTTTGATGGAGTCCACACAGACGGTCGTCCTTCACCGTTGATGTGCCCTTAGCGTCCCGCGGTCGTAGTCTCGGGTCCTCCGGAATGGTCGTCGGCAGGCTTGGCCGAAGTCACTTGCGCAGTACAGGGAAAATTGAACTCTGTTTGTCTTTTATCAGCTACTTCTCTTTCTCTAACTTTTCTGCATTCTTGGGCAAATATCTTCTGTTCACTATGCTTGAGGTCGAATATCTTGTCTTGAGTATACCTTGGGTTCAGCGGTCCAAACTTGCGATCGGCTTGCGATTCCATTGTTGTCAGGCTTCGAAAGTGCCAAATGTGGGTCTTTAGCCTTGGTCTAATATGACACGGGATTCCCTCTCGATTCCTTGAAAGTGTCCACTCTGCACATCCATGCTGATCCTTCAAGGTCACACATCACTTGATTGCAAACTGGCTTCGGACTGACTCGAAATCCAGAGAATCACATGACACTCAGGGTCATCCCTGAGATTTCTGTGAAACTCTGGGGGTCATTGGGGTCTATGATGATCTCTGGATATTAGCTTGGGAGACATTGGATTTTGGTATTTAGAGTCTGGATTCGCGATCCAAACCCAGAGATTCATCTTGAACTCTGGGTCACCCGTACTCAGGGGGTGAACTCTGGGTAATAGGCGGTACTCTGGATATTAGGTCTGCTGCGTCACAGACTCGCATATATCTCCATAAATCCAAGCACTTAGCGGGTTTAGCGGCCTCCTGCGCACGATCACGGTGGTAGTGGGTTGTTTTCTCAGGGTAATATGATCCTTTGTCGTTACTCTGGTCCACAGCAAGATGAGGTGTACTCTGGGATACGTTCGCCAGAGACACTTTCCGCCAGACTTTAGGCACTCATTGTAAGGGAAAGTCCGCGGCTGGACTGAGTGTTCTTTGCACCCCTGGGTGTGCACTCCCAGGAATCACACTTCCAGCCAGTTGGGCCCATCTGCGGTCAAGTACTGGATTTATCCCATAACATCATCTTCATCCCACAATAGCCATCCATGTCACACGGGTACAGCCGCTCCGTATCCAAGTCATCCACCAATCACAGTCCAATACACACTCCAAGTCACAGAGGTGACGGCACGTCGTCGGCAATTTTCTGAAAACCGCCTCGTGTCAACAACCTGGACGTTCTTACATTTTCTGTGTGTCTATCGATTGATCCAAAGGTTCGTAGCCGCAAAGCTTTAAACCCAGAGAATCACTCCCCTTGGTTGGCGTGGGTACCTCGTGTAATCCCTGTCGGCTCGTTTGTCTTCGACGGAACGGCACTCCACCGATTGTAAGTGTAGCCTTGAAGAAGTGCCGGAGTGCACGTCTAATCCAGAACGCACCTCCACACCAAAAGGCAAACCCAGAGAATCAGATCACCTGGAACCCAGAATATTATAGATTCAGGGTCCGGGATTTCGGTCAACTCCGGGACGTGGAACTTAGAAGACACCTTACCCAAATGCCCTCTTAGCTTGATAAAACCAACAAATACAGAGTATACAAACACTACAACTAGCCGTCACTTATTCTTTTGGACCCTCGGACGGTGGGTCACTCCTACACTAGGCTCACTCGAGTCTTAAATTCAGGGGCCTAGCTCCCCCGAGACTCACACAAACGCGCACCACCTCCAATACAGGAGGAAAATACAATCACTATCAATAACCTTCCCTTCACACAAGCAGTCAATACAAAATCCTGGAGGCGACTACCTAGCACCCCAGAATACCCTTCGGTAATATGAAATGGGCTACCACGAGCACAGCAAGTGACCCAACTAGGATATGGAATAGATGGATCACTCCAGGAAGCTCAAGGCCGTCACTGGTCCCCACCTAACTGGACTTGAGTTTGATGGAGTCCACACAGACGGTCGTCCTTCACCGTTGATGTGCCCTTAGCGTCCCGCGGTCGTAGTCTCGGGTCCTCCGGAATGGTCGTCGGCAGGCTTGGCCGAAGTCACTTGCGCAGTACAGGGAAAATTGAACTCTGTTTGTCTTTTATCAGCTACTTCTCTTTCTCTAACTTTTCTGCATTCTTTGGGCAAATATCTTCTGTTCACTATGCTTGAGGTCGAATATCTTGTCTTGAGTATACCTTGGGTTCAGCGGTCCAAACTTGCGATCGGCTTGCGATTCCATTGTTGTCAGGCTTCGAAAGTGCCAAATGTGGGTCTTTAGCCTTGGTCTAATATGACCGGGATTCCCTCTCGATTCCTTGAAAGTGTCCACTCTGCACATCCATGCTGATTCTTCAAGGTCACACATCACTTGATTGCAAACTGGCTTCGGACTGACTCGAAATCCAGAGATTCATCTGAAACTCAGGGTTATCCCTGAGATTCTTGTGAAACTCTGGAGGTTGTGATGATCTCTGGATGTTGGCTTGGGAGATGCTTGATTTTGACATTTAGAGTCTGGATTCATGATCCAAACCCAGAGATTCATCTTGAACTCTGGGTTACCCGTACTCAGGGGGGTGAACTCTGGGTAATCATGCGGCACTCTGGATAGTAGGTCTGCTGCGTCACAGACTCGCATATATCTCCATAAATCCAAGCACTTAGCGGGTTTAGCGGCCTCCTGCGCACGATCACGGTGGTAGTGGGTTGTTTTCTCAGGGTAATATGATCCTTTGTCGTTACTCTGGTCCACAGCAAGATGAGGTGTACTCTGGGATACGTTCTCCAGAGACACTTTCCGCCAGACTTTAGGCACTCATTGTAAGGGAAAGTCCGCGGCTGGACTGAGTGTTCTTTGCACCTCTGGGTGTGCACTCCCAGGAATCACACTTCCAGCCAGTTGGGCCCATCTGCGGTCAAGCACTGGATTCATCCCATAACATCATTTTCTACCCATAATCGCCATCCGTGTCACACGGGTACAGCCGCGCCGCATCCAAGTCATCCACCAATCACAGTCCAATACACACTCCAAGTCACAGAGGTGACGGCACGTCATCGGCAAATTTCTGGAAACCGCCTCGTGTCAGAATCCAGACTCTAAATACCAAAATCCAATGTCTCCCAAGCTAATATCCAGAGATCATCATAGACCCCAATGACCCCCAGAGTTTCACAGAAATCTCAGGGATGACCCTGAGTGTCATGTGATTCTCTGGATTTCGAGTCAGTCCGAAGCCAGTTTGCAATCAAGTGATGTGTGAGCTTGAAGGATCAGCATGGATGTGCAGAGTGGACACTTTCAAGGAATCGAGAGGGAATCCCGTGTCATATTAGACCAAGGCTAAAGACCCACATTTGGCACTTTCGAAGCCTGACAACAATGGAATCGCAAGCCGATCGCAAGTTTGGACCGCTGAACCCAAGGTATACTCAAGACAAGATATTCGACCTCAAGCATAGTGAACAGAAGATATTTGCCCAAAGAATGCAGAAAAGTTAGAGAAAGAGAAGTAGCTGATAAAAGACAAACAGAGTTCAATTTTCCCTGTACTGCGCAAGTGACTTCGGCCAAGCCTGCCGACGACCATTCCGGAGGACCCGAGACTACGACCGCGGGACGCTAAGGGCACATCAACGGTGAAGGACGACCGTCTGTGTGGACTCCATCAAACTCAAGTCCAGTTAGGTGGGGACCAGTGACGGCCTTGAGCTTCCTGGAGTGATCCATCTATTCCATATCCTAGTTGGGTCACTTGCTGTGATCGTGGTAGCCCATTTCATATTACCGAAGGGTATTCTGGGGTGCTAGGTAGTCGCCTCCAGGATTTTGTATTGACTGCTTGTGTGAAGGGAAGGTTATTGATAGTGATTGTATTTTCCTCCTATATTGGAGGTGGTGCGCGTTTGTGTGAGTCTCAGGGGAGCTAGGCCCCTGAATTTAGGACTCGAGTGAGCCTAGTGTAGGAGTGACCCACCGTCCGAGGGTCCAAAAGAATAAGTGACGGCTAGTTGTAGTGTTTGTATACTCTGTATTTGTTGGTTTTATCAAGCTAAGAGGGCATTTGGGTAAGGTGTCTTCTAAGTTCCACGTCCCGGAGTTGACCGAAATCCCGGACCCTGAATCTATAATATTCTGGGTTCCAGGTGATCTGATTCTCTGGGTTTGCCTTTTGGTGTGGAGGTGCGTTCTGGATTAGGCGTGCACTCCGGCACTTCTTCAAGGCTACACTTACAATCGGTGGAGTGCCGTTCCGTCGAAGACAAACGAGCCGACAGGGATTACACGAGGTACCCACGCCAACCAAGGGGAGTGATTCTCTGGGTTTAAAGCTTCGCGGCTGCGAACCTTTGGATCAATCGCTTTGCTGTTGACTCTCAAGTCGATTCTCTGGGTCTATACCCTGAGGAACATCTTGGGCTGCGCTATACAAACCCCCTGGGCGATAAAGGTTTCATCGGCCTCGCCACATTGTACGTGTCCTGGGGGTCCTGAATGTGGGCTGAGAGATCACGAGCAAAGGCCTTCTTCCCAAAAGATAACCTAATTTTAAATATACAATATGCAGCCTGTCAGTTAGTTAGCACGCCCGAATACAGGTAAACTTCGGGATGCCCTACGCGCACCACCCTCGAAGAACTCGAGGGAATCAATAGAATAACGTTCCTAAACACACAGCAATCAACAGCCAAATCCTAGGGGTGATCACTATCAACCTCCTAAGATCGCAGGGAAATGAATATGAAATGCAAGGGGCACTCGGAGTGTCCACTAGCAACTTAGCAAATAAAATAACTGGATCACTCCGAGTGTTCAAGCCCACTGGTCCCCAAGTTAATTCGACTTGAACGTGTTGAGAGCTTTCGCGTAGTTAGCGCGGCCTTGGTCGTCCTCACTCTGGGGCCCTCCTAATGTGAGCAGTCCTCCAGGTAGTCCTTCCTCGACGAGATGTGCTGGAAAGTACGGCAACCTCCCTCGGTTGCCTGTGCGACGAAGATACTTAGGCTTCCCAATACGAAGCGAACTCGAAGACACTTGTGCTTCACGACACAAATCAAACTCTGTCTAAAATTATCTTCTTCCTTGGCATCCTAATTCTTCTTCAATCTTGATAGTCTTGGTACTTCTTTGGCGGTCTTCCTTTACTGCGTGAGGTCACACTCGGGTAGACTTGATCTTAGTATACTTGAAATGTCACGTCGAACTTGGATCTGCATACACTCATCAGCGATGTCTCGGCTCTTCTGAGATCGGCAGCACGGGTCTTGTCCTTGTACAATGTAGTCATCTGATTGCGTTACCTTCGGGATACGCTGTCTTGACTCTGCTTGAATGTCAGCGAACTGACTTCCGGACCGAACTTATCTTCGACTACTTGATCTTCGGTCTTGTTCTTGGACGGTCACTTGGTCATTCGGGATGTAATTTGGGGTGTACTTCGTAACTTCGGATGGCGTCTTTGTATCCGGTATTCGATCGAACTTTCAGGATGTGGGAGCGTTTACATGTGCAGGTGTGGTCGTAATTGTGGAAACCTTGGAATTCCGGGGTGTCTTGGGTGATGTCCGGCTCCGTCATGGTAGGCTGCTAGTCGGGTTACGTTCACCGAGGGCACTAACTTCTTTCTTGTCGATACCTGCCGTCAAGGAATCGGCGGTCGGACTGAGCGTCAATGTTGCATCCTGTATGTGGTACCCATTCAGGGCGTACGCTTCCAACCTGTGAGCCTCTCCGTAACCGAACATCTGCATCCTTAAATTCCAAACCATCAATTCGCCCAGGTGTCCCACGCAATACCTATCCTGAAAACAATCATCTCTTGTCCGAATCAGTCTGCTCGGGTTGTCCCGGCTGGGCAGCTGCGGGTGTGCCTAGAAACTTCGAAGGCACATCGTCACAAAGTTGTGTACGACTTCGAAGCCGCCTTAATTAAAGCGATGAGTGACGGATTGGTTATTTCGCTTTAAGCAGGCCTGAAAGCGTCGAACGCTTAAGGAACGTCTCCACTATGACCAAATTAAGATTGTTATGCTACCTGGCTTTCGCGATATGTTGATCATGATCGATAAAAGCAAGATAGCGAAGCAACGAATTCCATGGCTCAAGAATGCTATTAAGGCAAAGTGTGACAAGAACGACATTACGTTTTAGAGAACACCATCGCTCGAAAGATTCGAGGGTTGATAGTTTATGCGGACACTAATAGAGACCAGAACAAGTCCAACCATGTCACTCGCTATACTAGTACTGGTTCACAAAGAAATGTTCGACACATTAATTTTATGTTTTTTGGTCGAGGGCACACACAACACGATAGGGGGTGGGCAAATTCACAAGTAAATAAGCCGGTTGGACGGTTGTACTGTGAAAGAAGCCGTTACTAACAGTCCAGAGGATGCTACTGCATCGTCGGTAAAGCATACAACGATATGTCAAAGGGATTCAATGCCGTTCGGAATGGATTACAATCCGCTATCTGCTGTGCAGCGGTGTCACATTTCTCGATGACTAAAAACCACACGGCAAGATTACTAGCAAAGCTCATCCAGACGATACCTTGGTATCTGAAGACGTGCACCGCAAAATCGACGTCTCTAAGACGACAAACAGCAAAGTGGCGTGGATGTTCGAGCGCTGTTTGGAGACTATCTCGGCCCCTCAGTCAAACGCTGAGAAGATCAACAAGCTGTATAGGAAAGTTAGATCGTTTGTGTCGGTAGAGTTCGAATACGATCCTCGGTATGAAGCGCTAAAACCATCTGAAGCTGTGTAGTCCAAAGTCCTTCTGCACTTGCTCTCCTGCAACTGCTGCTGCATGTTAATCTCGTGCTGTCGTGCTCGAATCTCTGTGATGACCCTAGACGCCATACTACAACATACCACAGCCGTTCCATCATGGTGCCACTTGTCTCCCTGGTGCCATCTCGTGCCACCACTGCTCGTTGTCGCACTACAGTCGGACCGTCATCATGTGACTCCTTAGTAGGCGATGCTGGTGGCATCACCGTTCGGATTCGACGTCTGGGAATTCATACCCAACACAGGTTGTAAGGACGGTGGACAAGCGTGATGAGCGGAGCTTCTGCAGGTGCCGACAAGAAGACACGAGCAGATCAAGAAGCAGACGAGATCGAGCACAAGATCGGCTCTCGCATTGGAACGAGAGTCAACTGCATGTGAAGAGAGCTTCAAGTGGGTAAGCTCAACCAGCAGGTTAGGTTGAAGTGCAAGTAGAGTGAGGACTACTAGGAGTGCATGAAGGGCAAATAGGAGGACAAGTCCACCGAGAACAACGTAACCTTGCTGAATCAAACTCAGTTGACATTTTACCCGCAAAACAACAAATGGCCTTAACCACACGTGACATTTAGCTCGAGCTAACACTTAGCGTGGCTACTTTAACAACGAAGAAGAAAAAGTTCAAGAACTCCGAAATCGTCAAGGCGTCAACTCACTATGAAGGAGATTACGGTCACAAAGAACACCAGAAACGGGACCGTCGTCAAGAAGAAGGTGCAGACCTTCAGGGACGGCAATTCAAAGGAATGGCTACAGTTGATCCTGCGTATCCAAGAGTCCCACAACTTCATGGGCTACGGATTCGTGCCCGAAGACCAGGCGGCAATGGCGTAAGGCCTGCAACTGCTGCTGTTCGACGACCTACGTATGCTGAACGACATTGTCCGCGAAGAAGCTGTGTTCCGCACGGACGCCACGACCGCCGCACTTAAACATCTGACGTTCCGTCACTGTCCACCGGGGACCAGAGGAATGCTCATGGACGACCTGCAGCGGCTCAAAAAGAAGAAGGGCATGGCTGTGTGTGAGTACCGTCGAGCGTTCCGCACCGTCCTTCGGATGGTACAGTTTCTGGAACACGGGGAAAACGAACCTGTGGCCAAAGCTGATTCCGTGCAAGTCCGGCATGCCTATCGACTGGCAAGTCGAACTTAATAGAATCTCGCAAACTTGGGATCTCGTTGGCGTTGAGAGTCAGCTGGAGCTGATTGAGAGAAACGAGCGAGAGAGTGAAATGCTTCGACAGAGACGCGGTAATACAAAGTACCGGCTACAACAAAAAGGAAACCAGCGCCATGATGGCAAGAAGAGCGCGCAGAAAAACGACCGCGGCCGGCCGAAGAAGTATTGTGCGTACTGCCAGCGCAACAATCACAACGACAACGAATGCTTCATCAACCCCGAGTCGCCAACGTATCGCCCACGCAAGAGCTCGTATAACACGAGCAGTGCGGGTGCGAGACACAGAGGCGACGGCCAGAGGTTCAGCAGAGGCAACGACTCCATGGCGGCGATGCCGGAGCAGATCATGCAGATGGCTGCAATTATGGAGTCGGTGAAGAAAAGGCAAGACGACGAGTACGCGGTGATGCGGTACGATGGTAAGACGGATGACATGGCCACCATGGCAACGAGGCGTCTCGCCGCGGGATACCTCCACATCCCGATGAAGGATGAAGAAATGCGTACAGAGGTCGAATTGGAAATCAGCTCGATCCGGGTCACGGCCCTTATTGACATGGGCTGTACCAAGTCGGCGATCGACAAAATGCCGATCAGGGCACTTGAAGGGGAGGTGCTGATGGAGCCGGAGGTGGTTCCATTCCGGAAATTGAATGAATCGATGGGACAGACTACCCACAAGGCATTGGCCATATTGAAGTTGCTGACGTTCTCCAACACCCGTAGGTGCGCCCACGCGTTCAGCGTGGCGGACACGTTGCTTTACCCCGTGCCGCTGGGCCGAGATTTCCTGCACAACCAAAAGATGGTGCTTGACTTTGCCGAATGAGTTATGCATTGGGGCGGCATCGACGTGCCGATGACCGCACGTTCAACGCTGGTGGAGTTACTGGCGAAGCGCCAAGCCGCTGTACTTGCGAGTGACATGGAATGTAGGGTGGAGGTGAATCGGTAAGAGACCGAAGCCTGGCCGTTGCGGAAGGTAGTGCAGAGTGAGCGTTTGACCTTGGAACAACGCGAAGAACTGTTGGATCGTTTGGAGCAGCATGCAGTGCTGTTCTCTGGCAAGTTGGGCACATTGAACCTATGTACTGCCTGTGCAGAAGGACGCCAATCCGTTTGCAGCGAGGCCATTCCCGATCCCTCGGGCATACTACGACGCCTCACGAAAGGAAATTCAGCGCCTCATCAGGCTGGGAGTGATCGAGCCCGACACGTCGTCGCCGTGGGAATCTCCAACCTTCGTCATCCCGAAGAGGAATCGCTCAGTGAGATTGGTCTGTGACTTTCGTCGCCTGAACAAAGAGTTGGTCAGACACTACAACCCAGTTCCAGTGATCCCTCATGAGCTTCGATCACTGCCCAAGCCGAAGTATATCTCAGCCTTTGACGTGCCGATGAGCTTCTACGCACAGTTGCTGGCGCGACAGAACAGACACGTGGCTGCGATTGTGCTTCCGATCGGGAAATTTGTATTCAACAGATTACCAATGGGGGTCTTTACAGCTCCCGACGAGTTCCAGGCAGCCATGGACGAACTACTTGGAGACTTGGATTTTGCATGGGTATACTTTGGGCTCTCGATGTCGTTCGAGGAGCACCTCGAACACCTCCGTATCGCCTTTGAGCGCTTGTCTGCGCACGGCGTGACCTTGCACCCGAAGAAGAGCAAGGTGTGTGCCGAAGCGGTGGACTATCTCGGGTATAGGATCAGCACTGAGGGGATTCAGGCGATCCTGAACAAGGTCGAAGCTATTCAGGCTATTGCTGCACCACGATCGTGACGCGACCTACGACGATTTGTGGGGATGGTAAACTACTATCGAGACATGATCCCGCTCCGAGCCGAACTGCTCAGCCCGCTGACGCGTCTACTCTCGCCATCATGCCAGTACCAGTGGACCGTCCCCCAAGAGCAGCCCTTCCAAGCAGTGAAGGCGACATTGACCGAGCAGTCGTTGCTAGCGTACCCAGAGCCGGGCAAGCCGTTGAACGTGTACACGGACGCATCACGGCTGCAACTCGGAGCGGTCATCACTCAGACCCAGCAGCCCATTGTCTTCTGGAGTAAGAAGTGTAACCAGGCGCAGACAATGTACCCTGCCAACCGACTGCAGCTCCAGACTATCGTTCTACTGCTGCAAGAATTCCGCAGCCTCCTCTTGGGTCAAGAGCTGCATCTTTTCACGGATCATTTGAACCTGACATACTCTACCTTCCACGACATCCACATGATGCGGTAGAGATTGCTAATTGAGGAGTTTAGCCCCATCATGCACGACGTTCCTGGGTCGAACAACGTTGTCGCGGATGCTCTCTCCCTTCTACAGAAGAATGCTGAAACCGAACTGGAGGAGAGACTTGTGTCGTTGATGACTACTAATGAAGTGGAGGAGAAGCGCACTTCCCCGCCTTCCATGCCGACGCTAGCAGCGCGTGAGGAGCCACCCATTTTCAACATGGGCATGATGGAACTTGCCCTAGCGCAACGGACAGATGAGTGTGGTGAAGCGGGTAAGAAGTTTTCCGACTTCGATCTCGTCCCGTCAATCGAGATCAAGAGCAATCCCTCCTTATGGTGATCCTCGATATAGTGACACTCACTATAATGACCAAGTGAATGCGTGCGCCATCATCCCCGCTTAAGACGATTGTACCCACGAAATATCGATCTTGGCAGGTAATATCGATTTTAGCTTTATTATGGGTATTATGAAGCCAGTGCAGCATGGATAGCCACAGATGGGAAGCATAGGACATTAACCATTAATTCAGAGTTGTTTTTACCTTCTACTACACAAGTCTTCCTTCATCTACGCTATTCCGGGTAGGGATATTCAAGATTGGCCCTCCCGACGTCACGCAGGATCAAGATCGACACTACGTAGAAACACTACGCCCAGATTGCTTGGCTGGACGTTCGTCAACCCTCAAATCTCAAGACCCCGCTATAGGAAGCGGCAACCACGTATTAGAACTATTGGATAAAGGTCACACACCGACCACAAGACCCCCCAAGCTAAGATCGACACTGTCTGGGATCAAGATCAACCCAAGACACCTAAGATCGAAGCTCGATAACTACACGGCGCAGCGAGTAGAAGTATCCCCGCTGCCGCCACCTCCCCCGCTGTCCTGTCAGACAGCAAGGTCAACAACAAGCGCGTCTAATCGAGATCACCCGAGGAGCGATCTAGTCCCACCGACGGGTACACAAGGTGAGATCAAGAAACTTCACGGAAGATCGGAGTACCCCCTCCGTTAGTCGGCAGTTCGGGCGCAGTGTGCAAGAGGACTCCTGCGATCTTGCGATTTCGCAGAACCTCTTTGCCACAATGGTGCGCGTGCCCGGATCTTTGGGTGACTCGGGATTTCACCGTGAGTCCCATGAAGAAACGCATGCTGATCTTAGATCAGTGAAACCAGCGTCGTTGGAGATCGGATCACCAACGACACCGCTGAATCAAGATCGATCCGCGGATCGGCAGAGCTTTGGGAGGAGCTCTACCGACGGAACAGAGGAAGGTCCGGCTACGGACCTAGGAGAGAAGCCTCTACCACCTCCCCACGTCCCTTCGGGGACCCCAGCAGATTCCGACTTGCGTCGCGATCTGCAGGATGAAAGTCCATCGGCGAAAGCCATCCAAACGCTCGTCTCCAAGCCGAGCACAAAAAAGAAGTCAGCAAGATCGAAGCCCCTACGGAAGAAAATGAGAGCACCAGGATCGGACGCTGACGACCAAGACGATCTCAAAGCAGCGTGGACTGATGAGTCACTCGAGATCGCATACCACAAGAAGGAACTTCACACCTTCTTGATCAAGAACCCTGTTATACAGATTATCAAGCCAAAGATCATCAGCGATCTAAAAGGCCCAGTGCAGAAACCAACTGCAAAATCGAGCAAGCTGGAAGCTGCAAAAGCGTTATTGCATCTGATCAAGGAAGGTGAGATCATCGCAGGATCGTTCGACGCTAACGATCTATTCGATACGAGGCTCAGCACGATCAACACGGCTTTAATGTCGATCTTCGATCTATTGAAGCTCTTGGTGGGTGAGAAGAACGTAACCTCCAAGGTCGCGACAAGATCGACTGACGACATGCTAAAATCGCTACCAGCACTCACATTGGAAGATCAGACAGGAACTTCCTCGCATTACGAGTCGGCGACCGAGGAAGTGGACACCGACAGTGCAGATGACCCACCTCGGGTGACGCTAGGCCCTTCAGGTGCTGCCATGCTAAGGCAGCGTGGGGATCAAGAGACCAAGCGAATGATGGATGTCATCGCGCCGACCATGGCACAAGGATCGAATGCGAAGCTGGAATCATACTTCCAGGCGGCGATGAGCCGGTTCCTGAAGAAACAACAAGGCACTATCAATCTTGCGAGGTCGGCATTAGCAGAAGATCGAGATGTGGATATGGAGTCTGTGGGGTCGCCAAATCAACACCCAAACCTTCATGAATACGACCCGGATGATCTCGATCTTGATCCTCCCAAACGCGCGGCCGTAGTATCAGCATCATCCACGACCACCGGAAGGTCAACCAGTGTTCCACGTATACGAGTATCCGCCATGTCTGAGCTCAAGGAGTTCGCGGGGAAAGAAGGAGATGAAGATCGAGCCAGGGCCTGGCTTAACAAAGTAAAATCCGCCTTTGTGCGAGATCAAGCCCCGGACGAAGAAAAGTGTCTGGTGTTCGGCGATCTCCTCACAGGATCGGCGCGAAACTGGTATCGACAGCTTAGTCGCACAACACGCAGTACCTGGAAGGATTTTCTCCGCAGCTTCCAGGTTCAATACTGTGGACGAGGAGTGTCAGTGGCGAGACAATATTACCACGCGCGCAAGAGATCGGACGAATCTCCGCTGGAGTATCTGTATCGGCTCAATGTGGCAAGACTCAGGGTCCGCCTCCAGATCAAGGATGGACATTCGGAAGTTCGACGTGAACACGTGGAACACTTCATTGAAACTCTTGATGACCGCGATCTTGCAGATCACCTGGCTTTACTACGAATCTTAGATGCTGACACTCTGGAAGAAGCACTTCGATCTCGGCAACGAGCGAAGGCACGGCAAAATAAGGCTGTATATGGATCAATCAAGCCCCGTCAGGAGAATAACAGTGCGACAGCTCCATCTGCGCCGACTCGAGCCGTCAGAGCTGTCAAGGTGATCCCAGATAGCAGCGAGTCTGAAGAGGACTCTAGTGGATCGGATGGTGAAGCAGGATTACATCGTGTCTACCTCGCAGCATCTGGAAACAATGAAGGGCAGCAAGACCAAGATCAAAGGAACCAAGATCGCAGTCGTTCGGAAGTCGGAAACAATCGTGTACAACAAGATCGACATGATATAGGTTCACCACCTAAGCGATGCTCGCACTGTGGGTCGCGCAAATATAGCGATCTTGGGTGCTGGGAACATCTAACGTGTGAGAAGTGCGGTCGTAAAGGACATCCCTCAGATCGCTGCCTATTCACATGCAAGGCATGTGGTGACATCCACGAAGCGGGAAAATGTACCATGGAGGAATTTTACAACTTGATCCGACAATGGTACAACCCTACCAAGCACGCCGGCATGTTGCCAGAGACTGCGGAGAAGATGTTAAACTAGGACGCTCGCCGGTTTGAAACCGGTATGAGACGAGCGTTCTAGCTATTGCATTTATGAATATGTCGAAAAACAATCGGAGGCAACAGTTAATCAACTAATCGATCCGATCGGCAATACATGTGATCTTCTGAAGAAGTCTACCGCTACAGTGTCAAGTCTACGCTAGATCGACGAATATGCAAGATTGAGTGTGATGATGGCTCTTGAGATCTCCCCTGGGGAATCGCGGGGTTACTGGAAGTATCATGTTCCAGACAAGAAGTTCTAGCAATCTAAGGCTATGGGGAAGATCAACAACAAAAAAGCAACTTTGCTATTTGACATTGGCGCCGAGGTATCCATACTGGATGCCACCTTTGCTCGAAAGGTCGGGTGCCACATTGAAGAGAGTCAAACGTTGGAATGCGAAGGTGTTGGACGATCTCCATATAAGATCGAGGGATGTACTCGTCTCATGATCACGCTGGCAGGATCGCTAGTGTACTTCTTTGATGCATGGGTAGGTCCGCCCACTGGAGGTCAAGATCTGATACTAGGAATGGGCTTCATGGTGCCAGCGGGTATCCGCCTCGATCTCGCTGATGGGACAATATGTCTGCCTGACGAAGTCCGCCTCCATATGGCTGTTAGGCGTCCTCTCTACGGTGACAAGGTAGAACATGTGTGCTGGAAGGATCACTACTGGATCGATGTCGGACAAACGGCCGAGATAAGGCTACGCAATCAGACGTCAAACCAGTATAAGTTATAGGTCTCCAGGGGAGATCGATGGGCGCCAACGATAACAATCGGACCAGGATGGACGCGTTATCTACAGGTAACCAACGTGAGTGACCGTGCACTAACTCTCCACGAAGGATCGAGAGTCGCGATGTGGTTGAGTGGAGATCGGATTCCCCGAATTCCGGGATATGTATCCATAGGATCGAGGAGGTACGCCGAATGGCAAAATCTTGCGTATCAGGCAACTACGGATGAGATCAGTGAAGTGGATACCAACGAGCAGATCACCGAGCCAGCTGTGGAACGTCCCGAATACGTAACACCAACTGCGATCTTACCACGACCGGCAAAAGTCACCCAGAATATCAAGATCACAGGAAACGGAAGCACAAGTCTATCGTCAAGCAAGTGCACCTTTGACCAAGGCAAGATCGACTCTGTTAATAGCAATAACCCTGACACCACGATTGAGGCGAACATTGGCGACCCTACGATGGATGATGAAGTTTGTATCAAGGAAGGGGGGAGCTTATTCACAGAAGATGTGGAAGATCAAATGGCTGTGCTATCAGAAGTAACCGCGACCACGGAAGAAGTCAAGATCGAAGATCTTCAAATAGATGATGCCAATATCAACACCCAGGAGGAGATCGAGCGTCTCGTGCAGATTATCTGGAAACGGAAGCACCTTCTTATCGGAAAGGGCAATGCCTTACCACCAGCGGCGAAGGGAGTGGTATGTGACATAGATGTGGGAAATGCAAAACCGGTAGCTCAACGCTGTCGCAAGGTGGCCGTACAATTCCGCGAAAAGTTGTATCAACTAATCAATGGACTATTATCGGCTCGGATGATCCGCCATTCAACATCTCCTTGGGCGTCACCCATAGTGGTGATCATCAAGAAGAACGGGATCGACATCCGGTTGTGCATCAACTACCGCCTGGTCAATAGTCTGACAAAGCTCATGGTATATCCCATGCCTTTGATCAATGATTTGCTGGATGATCTCGACAAAGTTCTTTGGTACTTTTCTCTGGATATGGCCAGTGGTTTCTGGGTAGTACCTATGACGGACCGAGCCCGATCGATCTCGGCAATTATTACTCCACTTGGACTGTTTGAGTGGAATCGGATGCCGTTCGGACTTTAAAACGCTCCCCGGATCTACCAGAGACTCTTAGACAATGCCCTGTACAAGCCAGTAGCTTTCACCAGTCGCACGCTCAAGCCGAACGAGATCTACTATGGTATGGTCGACAAAGAAGTGTTCGCTCTGCTCAGGATACTAGATATCTGCTACACTCAGCTCGCGCCAAGATCGATTAAAGTGTTGACGCACCACTCTACATTGGCGTGGTTACTTCATTCATCCGGGTTGCAAGGAAGGCTAGGGCGATGGGCTGCACTTCTATCGAGTTGGACTCTCGAGATCGTGAAATGTACCAAAGGGGAGGATAACTGGCCCAGTTCCTCCTGAAGCCGGGTGATACGTCGATCCTGTGCACTGATTTGACGCTGGAGCTGAAGAGCCGCTGCTTCCAGTGAAGCCTCTGACCGCTCCAGAGCTTGGCATCGCTGCTGAGCCTTAGACAAGTCTTGATCTCGGTCCTTCAAGTGCTGACGGACTTCTAATAACGACTGATCTTGGGTCTGGTCACGCTGACGAGCAGCTGCCAGTTCCTGATCTTGGTTGAATAAAAGTCGAGCGAGTGCAGGTGGAGGTGGGGAACCAAGATTGGGGTGACTAGTTGAGGCCGCCAGCTGGGCTTGGAGATTCTGGACCTGGCGTTTCAAGGTGTCAATCTTGTCCTCCAGACACAAGATCGTGCACTTGGAAGTGTTTTGCAGCTCACTATAATCATCCCGAAGCTTAGAGACTTTGTCCAGCTTCTCTTCAAGTTCTTCGACAGCCGATCTGCTCTCCTCCAGCTGTATGATGGAGTTCTCTAGCTCCTGGATCAACGTATCGTATCGATCCTGGCAGAACTTGGCGAACGGCTTGGCTTGGGATCGTAAGTGATCCAAATGGCGATGAAGATCGCCCAGGTGGTGGATGGAGTCAGCATGGACATGTTGGAGGTCTTTATGGTCATCCTGCAGCTGCCGGAAGATCGACTCTTGATTAATGGCGTTCTCCACACCCCGTAGAGAAGACAGAATGTCCTGGAAAGAGGCCCGAACGACTTGCAGATCCAGTTGAGATCGATGGACGTGTGCCTTCGGTGCTGAAGACAATCGACGACATTCAGGACACGAGGGATCGGGCCGAGACGGAAGAGCGGAAGGCGGGTCAGGATCGACAGTAGTGGCCGCTATCGCGAGTATGTCCAGCTAGTCCAGTGAAGACGTCGATCTTGGAGCAGAAGAAGTGGGAGCGGAGTCTTGATCTTGAACCATGGAGGGATGACCGACTTGGAAGGAGACGCGGTGCAGCGAGCGAAAGCAGTTGTGCCGCAGTCACTCGTGCAGGGGACAGTTGTGGTGAAGCGGGTAAGAAGTTTTCCGACTTCGATCTCGTCCCGTCAATCGAGATCAAGAGCAATCCCTCCTTATGGTGATCCTCGATATAGTGACACTCACTATAATGACCAAGTGAATGCGTGCGCCATCATCCCCGCTTAAGACGATTGTACCCACGAAATATCGATCTTGGCAGGTAATATCGATTTTAGCTTTATTATGGGTATTATGAAGCCAGTGCAGCATGGATAGCCACAGATGGGAAGCATAGGACATTAACCATTAATTCAGAGTTGTTTTTACCTTCTACTACACAAGTCTTCCTTCATCTACGCTATTCCGGGTAGGGATATTCAAGATTGGCCCTCCCGACGTCACGCAGGATCAAGATCGACACTACGTAGAAACACTACGCCCAGATTGCTTGGCTGGACGTTCGTCAACCCTCAAATCTCAAGACCCCGCTATAGGAAGCGGCAACCACGTATTAGAACTATTGGATAAAGGTCACACACCGACCACAAGACCCCCCAAGCTAAGATCGACACTGTCTGGGATCAAGATCAACCCAAGACACCTAAGATCGAAGCTCGATAACTACACGGCGCAGCGAGTAGAAGTATCCCCGCTGCTGCCACCTCCCCCGCTGTCCTGTCAGACAGCAAGATCAACAACAAGCGCGTCTAATCGAGATCACCCGAGGAGCGATCTAGTCCCACCGACGGGTACACAAGGTGAGATCAAGAAACTTCACGGAAGATCGGAGTACCCCCTCCGTTAGTCGGCAGTTCGGGCGCAGTGTGCAAGAGGACTCCTGCGATCTTGCGATTTCGCAGAACTACTTCGCCACATGAGCAACTAGTCAAAAAGGAAGAACGAGAGATTGGCGGCGGGAAACTTTGGGTCGACAAGAAGTCGAAGAAGATTTTGGTGCCGCTAGCGCTGCGCACCGAAATGATGGTCATGTACCACGAGTGGCTGATCCACCCCGGCGCACAGCACAATGGCAGCAACGATTCACCAAGTGTCACGTGGAGCGGGCTGACTAGCGACATTAAGTGGTATGGGAACGGTTGCCTCGCTTGCAACAAGGCCAAGCATCCTACGACAAAGTACGGCAAAATTCTGATCAAACAAGCAATCGCATGGCCATGGTTCGAGATCGCCGTGGACTCCGTTGGGGGATTTGAAAAGCAGTGATTCCGGGCCCCTAGCATTATCGACACCACGACTCGACTCATCGAGCTGTTGTCAGCCTTGGATGGAACAAACAGAGAGACCACCTTCCTCATGAAACGTTACTGGTTCAGTCGCTACCCGAGACCAATGCGTTGCATGTACGACGGTGGAAGCAAGTTCAAAAAAGGACCTCCTGGAACTTGTCGCGAAGTCGGTGAAACTTTGATCGCGGAGCAGGTGGCGTATAGTGAACCCGGTTATATGACTACTGAAAGGATTTCAGAGTCGTACAACGTAGGTGGGCGTGTGGTACCTTGTGGTATCCCTGTGGGTTCGTTGGCTTGGGAATATGACCCTCGCCGGGGTCTGAAAGTACGTAGTGAAGAAAAGTTGTGTTCCCTTGGAGTCTGGTGTCGGGGTTCAAGAGGTCCTTCCAGGAGCGTTTGGGAGTCGGAGTCTCTGGAAACCAAGTAGGTTACCAGAAGGTTGGTGGTCGGAAAGAGGTTAATACACCAGAGAGAGAGTCTGATATCGGTGTCTGGATATCACAAATCCAGAACCGAGATACTTGACTTTCAGAGATAAACAACAAATATGCAGAGTTCAGGAATATACAAATATATACAGCCGTTCTTATTCTTTCTGGGCCCTTGAACGGTGGGCTAGTACTCCAGGTCAACTAGGGACTCGTTACCAGACACCTGGTCTGTCTGGTATCCCTTTCACGTTCGCGCACCACCCTCTAATATAGAGGGAAATATAAACCAATACAATCAGCTATATATAACAGTCTACCTTGCACCCTGGAAACGACTGTCTAGTTTCCAGAGCCTGTCCAAACGAGCAATATGAAATGGGCTACCGCTAGAGACAAAACAAACGACCCAACTAGGATATGGAATAGGCGGGTCCTCTCAGGTCTCTACGTTACCTGATCTCCACCTAAGGGGACTGAATTTGGTGGAGATCACACGGCGTACGTCCTTTACGCAGTGGCTTGGATACCTCTCAAGCGGACTTGTGCAGTAGCAAGCAAATTGAACTCTGTTTATCGTTTTATCTTTCTCATAACTCTCATATATCTCTGGTAACTCTCTTCTTCTTGTCGTCCTTGGTGTCCTTCATGCATTCAGTCTTCATATCTCAGGTACACTTGGTTCTTGTATGCATCAGGTATCTTGACTTGGTTTCAGTATGCAGTCAGTTCAGCCGATCTTGATGAGTTGACAGGTAGAGACGTCATCACGGGGGATGTGCAGGGCAGTCATCACTTGATTGCGTGACCTAAACTTGGTTTCAGTATGGTCAGTGCAGCAGATCCCGATGAGCTGATGGGTAGAGACGTCATCACTTGAGATGTGCAGGTCACACATCACTTGATTGCGTTACTTGCACTTGGGTTCATTTGGTTTCAGTATGGTCTTGAATCTTCGTTAGTTTCTGAGTCTGGTATCCGGGTTTTCAGAGTCTGAAACCACTTTGGTTTTCAGAGTCTTGGTCATAGAGTGTGGAATACCAGAGTCTTGAACGGAATATCATAGTACGGAGCACCAATGCTTCAACGTACACGAAGTTCTTGAAGGTTGCGCGGGTGCGCGGCGTCCGGCGCGCGATACTTGGTCTCTGCGGGTAAGTAGTGTAGATCCTTGAACCATCATCGTCGCGCTAGACGGTAACGGGATGAGGTCTCTCAGAAATACGTTCTTCTGAGAGACTTTCCGCCAGGAATTAGGCACTCATCGTCGGGAAAGTCCGGTGACCAGACAGAGTGCATTTGACCTTCAGAGTTGTGCACACTCTGAAGTACACTTCTGGTCCATTGGGCCCCTTTACAGTCAGGCGAAGGTTCGTCTAAAATCTTCCACAGATGTCGCACGGGTGCAGCCGTGTCCCAAGCTCCCCCTCTCTCATAACCCATATTATAACCAATCACATCGTAACGTAATATCCACCTGTCGCTCGAAAATCGGAAATAGCATCATGTCAACCGCCCCTCCTGGTCATGATCCGTCAGTGCGGAACTTTCTCCAAGCTGTGTATCATGGCCAGGTCTATCAGACATTCTGATGAACGGTTTTTAGAGCGTAGTGTAGCTGCAACCCTTTGTCATTTGCCTGGTTTTCAGAGCCTCTGGCGCCCTGTTCCCCAGTCTGATTCTTCTCTCAGACTCAGAAATTTGAACTTGGCTCGCCCAACGGGCGGTCATATTCCAATCCACTTTCTCACTCACATGTCGGAAGAAACAAGCACGTCTTCAAACACGAACACCTCGTCGAGTGGCCCGGCAGGCGACGCCACAGGCACAGGTCCTGCTACGGCTACTGTCAGCACGGTGCAGGGTGGTGACGTCGGTTCAGCCGCGTTGCCTGGTGGCAGCTCAAACGCCCCAGCCCATACAACAAAGTCCGGAACTCTCCCGGTCGAAGGTCACGTCAGGGACCTCCCTGATGGCAGCGCGAACTCGGCTGACTCTTCACCAAAGGCTACTCCACGTAATCCAGGCTCTGCATCCTCGGGAGACGCCCCTGGTATTTTCCAAACGCGAGCTTTTGGTGCACCTCGATTGTTGTCCACCGAGGAAGTCGACAGGCTCTTCCGTCAAGGTCTGATGACGAGCGAAGGCGCTTCGGTCAATACACTGGGAGATTCTGATGTCCCCCAGAATTACATCGCGCCTAACATTGAGCCTGAAGGACGCGCCTTTCTGATAAGTGTACCAGCGCGAGCTGAGGACTTCCAGAGAGGTCGTCACATTGCGAATGCATATGGCGGTCCTTGTGTGCTCGTAGGGTACGAGACACTTACCGACGAAGACCTTCAGGAGTTGGAGCGTGTGATCCCAAGCTTCGATCCCCATGAGACCATAACACCTCGTGCCCAGACTCCCAATATACCTACTCTGGATGCTCTGGCTTCGTCAGTGGAAGTTCGCCGTGAGTTGGCGTCTCTGCTATCTCATGTTCCTCATACCCGGCTTGCTGAAAGGATCTTTCGGACGGCTGGCTACTTGAAACTCATGACTGCAGCCCATCGACGTCTTCGAGAGCGCGTCGGCTCTCAGAACGGTGTTGCCCTGATAGATGCTGCGGCGGCTCGGTCGGAGTGTGAAGAGATCAAGCGCGAATGGGTGCTGAATTGTCAATACTGGAAGCACGAACTTCAGGTTGCTCAGCAGGACGCTGGTGTCGTGGAGGAGCGTATGTCTTCGGAGATTCGGGACCTCAAGGCCCATTACCAAGATCAAGTGGAGGCTCTGAAGGCGGACAAGGCGGCTCTGAAGTCTCAAATTGCCGATCTCCAAGCCCAAGTCTCTATTCTGAAGTCTCGTCCCGACGTCAAGCCGACGGATCCATGGGGGTTTTCGGAGTTCTTGCAAGAGAACTCTGAGATCTCGGGTAATTGGAATCGCCTACACGATCTCTTGGTGTCATTTCAGGAAGACACTATTGTTCCAGATCATTGGACCACTATCATCAATGTGACAGCTCTGGACGAGCGAAAGAAACCTGTTCCTGATTTCAAGGAGCGTCTTTCCGAAGAGCGAGTTCGTCGGACAGCCGAGGAGGCTGCAAAAATACTAGAATTCTGGACCTCACTCGTTCGGATGCTGGTGTTTCTGATTTACAGTCCAAGAGTCCCAGATATCTCGTATACTCTTCGAAATCTCAGGCGCAGACGTTATCACCCACGTGGCCGCTCACGTCAGACATCAGGAGTCTCAAGCGTCGTCCCTCTGGACACCAGCCTGTTGAAGACTCCGTACTTTCGGCGAATGCAAGTACCACGGTGGCCAAGTCTGAAGTATACAAGAAGCTTCCTGGAGATGTGGTCTGGAAAGAAGTTCGTCCTGACCTTCGTCAAGCTTTGTTGTCTGGCGTCGCTTATGACAAGGCCATGGAATGGTTGGCGTCGGACAAAGAGGCTCATAGTCTCTTCAGTAGTCCGGTTCTTGTCCAGATGTTGGTGAGTGTGATTTTCTCGCGTCACTTGGATTCCACCCCTTGGACCAAATACGTCCCGGAAGTATACTATCAGATGGCTGACGAAGTGGTGGATCGTCATATCTCGGCTGGTACCAAACCCGCTGCTTGGGGTGATCTGGATGGTCACGTCAATTATCCTGAGAGCGACGTCGAATCTTCAGTCGACAACCCCAAAGAGGATCCTGACTACAAAGATAGTGGTGTCGTCGACTCTGAGGACGATGACGACAATTCTGGGAGTGACACGTCCAAGAGCAAAAAGTCAGGAGTCAAGAAGTCTGGGAGCAAGAAGTCTAAAAAGAAACAGTCTGATGACCGTTCACGTTCTGGCTCCAAGCGTCCTCGTGAATCTGAAGACGACTCCGACTCTGACGATGGACCAATCGTCCCCACCCAGAAGTCTAAGAGAAGCCGTGCGTCTGTGGTTGCCCACACCAGTCCCAAGTCCCATCCGAAATCCACCAGCGGGAGTGGATCGAAGTCTAAGGTTTCTTCTGGAAAATCACGAAGTCTGGTGTCCAAGCCCTACAAGTCGCTGTCAGTTAGGGAGCTCCAGGTGGTGGAGACACCAAATCGTGATGACTCCTCCTGGTTGTACTATGGTATCAGAGTACAACGCGTGAGTTCTACCAAGACTTCGACAGTTCAGACGTGGGGTTTCCGGATTATGAGGTCCACAAACACTCGTGCTCCATTCTCAAGGGACGTTGGGACTCAGAACGCTACTGTGCTGTGATCCGCAAGAAACGTGCTCCTTGGGAGATCATGTTTAACAACCGGTTCTCTGAATTCTACTTCCACAAACGTGATGAGCTGGAACCCATGGTGCTGGCTGACGTAGAAGAGATTGTGCGCAGCATGAAGAAGCACGCTCAGGCTTTCTGGGAACGGACTCACTGGGTCACTATGGATGTCGAGGCTGATGACAAGTCTGCGGAATTGCACAAGTACCGGGCCATTCGTCGAGCTGCTTTGATTCGTCAACACAACGCCCTCATCCGGAAAGCCTTGGCGAACAAGGATTTCCCAAAGTCGTTGCTCTCGGAGCCTGGCATCTGGACTGTTCCTGACAAGGCGTGTCCCTGGATCTGGCAAGACCCCAGAGTCGCCGAACTTGGTGGTCCCAAGTGTCTGAGTTGGAGACACAACTTGGGGACTTGGATGCCATTGAGCCTGCTCGCATGCAATGGGCCACAGTGAACGTGGACGAAGAATGGCTCCAATATGTTCCTGACGATATCAAGAAAGATATCTTGACGCCGGCTGAGCGCTCTGAGAACCCCGTCTCCCTCAGCTACTGAAGTCCCCAGCCTCAGCCAAAAATTTCGTAGGAAGACTTCATACTGATAGGCCACTTAGCTGTCTGCATTTGTGACGTAAACCTCGGCCTCAGTGGAGTCATTAATCTTTCATCTTCTAATATCTTCCACTCAACCATTGATTCACCTCTCCTCCTTCACTTTCAATCGTTCATAATCTCGTATTCATCAGCACGTAATCTCCACAAATTCCTTTTCTCCACATACACATCGTCGTTTTCATACAAGCAATAACATAGTCGATCACACGTCTGAACACACGAATCTCAGAAATAAATCTCTGAAGAACATGCATTCATACTTCATTCTCTGAAAGTCAGTCTCTGTAATCTCTCAGATATCGGACTTCCAGATGCGTTTTCAGAGTTGTTTAGACTCTGGGGTGATCGTCTCCAGCTTGCATTGCCTGGAAACGAGCTCGTGCTCGTGCACTCTGGTTAAACTCGTAAAGTAATGCGCCACAATTCAACTTCGATAACGGTAGCCACTCAGCTTCATCGTTACCTTTCCATTTAACGAGATATTCACGGAGACGTTTGGACGTTCTGGTACGTTTACCCCAACGAGTATCCAAAATCTTCTCCACTTCATACTCATCATTCTCAGCGTCAGGTTCCCAACTGTCTTCAGGTAGCAAGGCGGCATCAAAGTCATCGTCTTCTGGAATCTCGAGCTCATCGTTGGTCGCCTGGGGAACAGGGCTCTGGGTTTCAGACGGCTCACATGCACCCAGGGATTCACACGATAACCAGTATCTTCAACCTTGAGTCGTACGCGGAAGTCATCCAACATCTCATCGATTCTGAAAGGACCATGCCACATGTGCGCTAGCTTCCGGCTTAACCCGTTTGTACTTTAGGGATATAAAGCCATACGCATCACCTATAGCAAAACCTGATTTCAGACGTTCTGATAACTCGTTCCACTTTCTGGTTTGTTCTTCAGACCGATCGCGTTTCGCCTTCTTCTGGAGATCTTCGGCACATGCCACAGCATAACTGTAGTCTCGTTGCATCTTCCTTCTCCATTCGTAGGCGGTTCGTTCCTGAGTCGTCGACGGCTTGGGTCCTAGCATAGCGGACACAGTTCCGAGGCATCCCAACCATGCACCAAATAAAAAGGCGTTTCCAGACGGGTGGCATCGAACGACGTGTTCAGGGCGAACATCAGACGCTCGGCATGATCATCCCAATCACTTTGATCAGCTTCAGAGATATATGCCTTGATCGCGCGCACCACAGTTTGAACCGACCGTTCCTGTTGGCCATTAGCTTGTGGTCGGTATCCTAAAGTAGCTCGTTGTCTACTACCCAGGAGTTCCCTGAAACACTTGAACACCTCACTCATAAAGCGAGGATCCTGGTCATGACGAATCAGAGAACTGGCTCCGAAGTTTCTGAAAACACGTTCTTCATAGGCTTCCGCCTACGTCTTGAGCCGTGGTGCTACCATTGGCTTACACATCACGTACCCTGAGAACATGTCTTGGAACAGTAGAAGGAAGGTGTTGCCGCGTGCTGACTTCGGCATATGCGTCACAAAATCCATGGACACGACCTCAAACGGCCTGCTGGGTTCAATATTCCCCGGTGACGGTCCAGGATTTGGAGGTCGCCCCTTGCCGCTAGCGCAGTCCACACATTCCTTCACGAATCTTTCCACATCGGCATACATACCCAACCAGTAGAACTCTGAACTCAGTTTCTCGAACGTCCTCTTGATTCCCTGATGTCCACCTTGATAATCTTCGTGGGCATAATGCAGCAAGTCTGAGTGCAAATCTCTGGGGACGACCAGTCTGAGTTCATCGACGTTGTCTCGAGGCCGCTCTCGGGTAGCACGACTTAGACGATACAGCACATCTCTGGAATCCAAGATGAAATCCTCAGCGACCCTTGCTAGTTTCCTGACTCGGGGGCGTGGTAGATCCCCACGTCACCTTTCAGAAACTTCATGAGCTCAACCAAATACGGGTCGTGGCTCTGATGTGCCTTAATTCGCCGCCAACGTTCTGCCTGGAACTCCAAAGGCCCCAGGGGTTCACGCTCATCGTCGTCCTCAGGCGGATCAGTTTATTCGGAACTTGGGCACGGGTCACAGCAATCAATACTTTAGCTGATCGTGGCAGAGGTGCGGATTCGGGCCAGGGATTCCATCAGACTCGGGTGTCACACCGTGGTTTTCAGAGCCTGATACTTCGGACTCCTGAACTTCTGCATTTGGAGCTGGGCAGGGCTTCATAATTTCTCTTGTACTTTAGACACTAGTTGTAGATGAATGAGCTCGTCAGCGTCTTGTACCTGCCAAGCTTCCCCAAGTGCCAGAGTCTTCGAAGTTAAGTAATCTGCGCTTGGTTGAATTGAATCACGTTTCACATGTACTAATTCAGGGCCTGAAATTTGGTTTTCAGAGATTCAAACTCTGCTAACCTCCGCTGCAAATTAGGTTGGTTGCAGTTAATCAATCCCTGAGCTGTTGTATTGCGATACGTGAGTCTCCAACAACCACTAGCTCATGTATTCCATGTTCCAACGCCATCCTCAGACCGTAGTTCAATCCACAATACTCCGAATCATTCACAGTGACGTCCTTCAGGGGAAATCCTCGGGCTTCCAAGCATTCCAACCAGGGAGTTTCCAGAGTATGCATCCGCAACTTCCCAGACGAGTAGACGTCTTTGCTGCACCATCGAAACTCAGGACATGACCTGATAATTCGCTTCCAGCATTTCCACACTGACAGGAGCTGGCGGTTTGACTCGCCCCTTGGCTGGAATCAGGTTTTCAGATACCTCGTCTAAATGTTCTCGGGGTGTGATGCCTGCGCCGAAATGGCTGGAAGTCCGTCTTCATCGCGCTGGATCTTGCGAATTTCTAAGTCCCAGTGCGATAACTTCAGACCCCACTTCACGTTTCTACCATCGGTGGAATTCGACGTCAACAACATTTCAGCACAGAGTATCTGGTATACACCACAATCACTGGACTTGACTCTACTAGCGCTCTGAAATTTCAAGACTCTGAGAATCGCAATCACCTCCTTTTCGGCGATATGATACCTGAGTTCAGGTCATTCAGGACACGGCCCGTGAACCGGACTGGGTGAATCACTCCATCGTACTCCTGCCCTAAAACTGCCGCGGCACAGCCCATGGGTTCGCATGTGGGATGATAACAAACGGTCTGGTTCGGTCCGGGTGTCTGGAAGTGGGGTGGAAACTATCTTGCGTTTCAGGAGCTCAAATGCTTCTTTGGCACAAGTAAGATCTTCCCAGAGCGGATCTGTTATCCGTCAACTCGTACAAGGCAGCAGCGAATAACCGGTAAATCTTCATAAACTTGTTGTAGTAATTGAGAGACTTCCCTGAAACTCTGAACTCCCTTTAACGTGGACGGGAACGCAGTTCTTGACTCCTTTGACGATCTTGGGCGTCGCTCTCAGACCTTCGGCGCTGATTTCGTGGGAGAGATACGGGATCGATAGTTTCCCAATTCGCTCTTGGGGCAAACTCCCAGAGATGTTCCAGTAGCGAAGTCTGAAAAGCAGGGCGTTTAAATCATCACAGAGTCTGTCCAAGTAGGCGCTCCATGTGCAATGTCATCGATGTACGAACTTCTCCCGGACTGGACCCATATTCGTTGGAACAGGAAGTTCCTCTGGAAAACGGTCATCTGACTTGTGAGAGCCGACCTTCTGATTTCAGCGTATGGTTTTCAAAGTCTGAAGATTGATCTTCAGAGTTTTGAAGGCTTCAGCTGCAAGAATTCCAGAACGTCTGTGTTCACTTCAGCCTCTTCCTCTGGTGACATCTCAAAAATCCCCACAGGCCATTATCCAGCATAGCTTGATACACAAGAGGGGCATTCTTCAGGCCGAAAGGCATTCTCACCCACTGGAAGTGTCC
>VOQZ01000768.1:0-34423 GCA_008079305.1 Phytophthora palmivora | reverse complement strand
GCCAGGCTGGTAACGGTGGGAGAACATATCCAGATCGAGATCGGACAGTCAGTGGAACTTCAACTACATCTCCGGAATGTCGATCACGAGAAGTTCTGGGATACCCGGGGGGATCGTTGGGTACCTACGGTGGGAAAAGGGCCTTGGGAAGAACGGTTATCTGCAGATCACCAACGTGAGCGATAAGCTATCATATTGCAAGAAGATGTGAGAGTTGGGATCTGGCTATCGGGTGATCACATTCCCCGGATGCCAGGATTTGTCTCGTGGGGGTCACGTCGGTATATGGAATGGCAAAATCTGGCTCTGGAAGCCACGGTGGAGGGAAGATCCGAGCATGATGAGATCTTGATGGAATCAACAGAGCCGATGGTGGATCGACCTTCCTACCCAGCACCTCGTGGTATCCTGAAACGACCCGAGATCTCGCAGATACAGGTAAAATCAGTGTTGACGACCGAAGGTCAAACATCAGCGGGAATAGATCCGCAGATCAGACCCTGATCCACCGATAGAGACCGAGGTTAAAACAAGAATATGGATCAGGTAAAAGGCGGACGATTTGGATCCAGTGACTGGAGGATCAGCTGAAAGAGATCCACCCGGACAGTTTTCTACCCCTATACGGAGGCGTCCCGAGGATCGAAGAAATTCCCCGATCCGAGCTGATCCGGGGTACATCATACCATGAAGGTAATATCTGTATGCGGAAGATGTAGATCAAGAGATGGCGATCCTTCCGATATCAACCCCACCACGGGAGGTGAAGATGAGGATATCCAAGTTGAGATCCGGGGATCCAGACTGCGGCGGAGATCGAACGATTACGTCAGAAGATCAGGAACTATCGACATCTTCTCATCGGAAAGGGAATGCTTCTATACCGCCGGCCGCAAGAGGTGTGGTGTGTGATATCGATGTGGGAGATGCTATGGCCATCGCCCAACGAGTTAGGAAGATCGCACCTCGATTCCGCGAGAAGTTATCAGATCTGATCAAGGGATTATTATCAGCTAAGATGATCAGTTTATTCCAGATCACCCTGGCCTCACCGATCGTGGTGATCGTGAAGAAAAATGGGGTGGACATCAGGCTGTGTATTGATTATCGCCTAGTCAATAGTCTTACTCAACTGATGGTCTACCCTATGCCCCTGATCAACGATCTTCTGGAGGATCTGGATAAAGTCCTGTGGTATTGCTCTTTAGATATGGCCAGTGGATTCTGGTGGTGACTATGACAGATCGAGCTCGAGCGATCTCAGCTTTCGTTACCCCTTCGGACTATTCGAATGGAATCGTATGCCGTTCGGCTTGAAGAATGCGCCGCAGATCTACCAACGTCTGATCGACAACGCCTTATATGGATTCACCCGGATCCCACCTCCTGGATCAGATCCAAGATCCACAGACGTGTTTTGAAGTGGGAGAGGCCGATGATCCAGACAAGCCATCAGTGATCGGGCGCAGATCGTATATCGATGACATCCTCATACCAGCGGGTAGCTGGGATCAACTATGTGATCGAGTGGACGCCCTACTGGAGGCGTGTGATAATGGAACCTGTCGATCAGTGTGGTGAAGAGTTTCTGGGTATGAATAAAGTGGAATATCTGGGGCATCGCGTTTCGAAAGATGGACTGGAGGCGAATCCCAAGGATCTAGCGGCATTAACGGATCTAGCGCGTTTCCTGGATCGCTGAGATCGATGCAATCTTTTCTGGGCAGCTTGAATTATTACAGCCGATTTATCGAAGACTATGCTATCTACGCAGCCGTGCTGTACGAGTTGAGGGAGGTCGACTTCGCCGCAATGTCCAAGGATGATGTGCGGATCCAGATCAAGCGAAGTATGGAACATAAAGGGTTGGATCAACCAGATCTGAAGGAGGATCCTGGATCGGACCTGGCATTAAAGCCTACGGGGCCGTCGGATCCGGGAGAACTAGATGGAGTCAAGATGGATCCACGATGGATGCGTGCTCATCGGGCCTTCGAGACACTCAAATCGAAGATCGCATCCACTCCGATCCTACGCCATTTTGATATGGATCGGGAACCCGTGGTGATCGTATATGCGAGTGATTGGGCGATCTCGGCAGCTCTCGTGCAAGAGTACGACCAGATCTACTACCCGATCACCTTCGTGAGCCGGACGTTAAAGTCGAACGAGCTGAATTACAGCCCAGTGGAGAAAGAAGTGTTGGCGCTGCTAAGGATCCTGGATCTCGGATATAACATGTTGGTGGGACGCCGGATCCGGGTGTTGACTAGACACTCCACGTTGGCCTGGTTATTTAGATCGACCGGATTACAAGGGCGATTAGGCCAATGGGCGTCACTGCTATCACCGTGGACATTAGAGATTGTGAAGTGCGTTAAAGGAGAAGAAGAGATCCTAGGGGTGATTGCGGCTAGTATCACGCCCAGATCCATGGTGGATGAAGCGTTGATCCAGATCTCGCCCAAGAAAGAGCCACGACGGAAGATCCAAGCTCCAATTCCTGTGATCCAAGCGGATGAGGAGCTGTATGTAGTCAGTTTCGATGGATCAGCCCGCGTGAAGCGTGGAGGTGGCGCATACAGTGCGATCTTGTGGAAGTTGCCTGAATGGACGGTGATCCAGGCCAGATCGGCCTATGCGGAAGATCTTACTGTCAACGAAGCTGAATATCATGGGCTGTTACTATGTCTGGATCTGTTGAGTACCGTGGATCGCAAACGAGTGGTATTCTGCGGTGACTCTAATCTGGTGATCCGACAAGTCAGGGTGAGATCGAGTGTAAAGCACCCGGTCTGACTTTACTCAAGCAAAGGGCTTTAGATCGTCTGAGGGACTGGCCAGATCACGAACTTGTGCATGTGAAACGAGATTGGAACGGCAGTGCGGACAGTTTGGCTAGTGCAGCGCTACAACGACAAGGTGGAGTGAGATCGAGTGGATGAGGATAACAGGATCTGATCACGTTGAACAGATTGGACGAGGTATTGGTAGTCAAGAGGGCGGATCAGGCAGCCCAGATCACGGCGGTAGTGACACGATCAGGCTCGCGATCTACGACGCGGATGATTTCGGATCCGCGATCATTACGGGAAGAAATAGTTCGAGATCTCAGGATCGATCGGATCCGACAAGCCCAAGACGAGGAGGCGTGGATCTCGGGATTGAAGAAATATCTGAATGGAGATCTACAAGATCTGACTCAGCAAGAAGCCAAATCATATGCTAATCTAGCAGCCGATTATGATTTGGATCACCACGATCTACTGTTCTACTGTCCCTCCACGAGACCGACGGATGCAGATCGAGATAAGCTGATGCGACTAGTGATCCCGGAAACTCTATATCAGGACATACTACATCACTATCATGTGAGCCTAGAAGGTGGACACCAAGGGATCGGCCGAACTTATCAGCGGATCCGGGATCACTTCCATTGGAGAGGTCTGTATAAGAGTGTCCAAAGATACGTGGGTGAATGTGTGGATTGTGAGACCAAAAGTAAACCCCGGATCCAAGGAGAGTCGCCAGGTAACCTTCAGGCAACGTATCCTTTCCAGATCATAGCTATGGATCACATCCCGTCGCTACCCAGATCGCACAAAGGGAATACAGAATTATTGATCTTTGAAGATCTATTCACTGGATATGTGATCGCGAAAGCCAGCTCATCAAGGACTGCTCAGACTGTCGCCGAATCATACGAGGAATGTGTCTTCCGACGATTTGGGGCCAGCGAAGCGATTAGGCATGATCGTGAACCAGGATTTATGTCCGATTTTTTTCGAGCGTTTAACAAGATCTTGGGTCAACGTCAACGGGCCACGATGGCATATCGGCCCCAGGCTAACGGATCTGCAGAACGCATGGTCCAAACCACAACTCGGGCGATTAAGATGTACGTGCAGGATCTGGATCAACGAGATTGGGACGAGTATGCCGAGAGGATTACCTTCGCGATCAACACCGCGCATGATCGGATCCGAGGAGAAACACCTTTCTATATGGTACATGGGTGGGATCCTAGATCCACATTGGAAGCGGTGATCCCGGTGGGAAGTACGCGAAGACATGATCGGGATCCACGACGGTGGAGGTATCAGATCCAGCGATATTATCAACAGGTTCGGGAACAAGTTAATCAACGACTGCGAGAGGCGATCTCAGATCGAGCGGATCTACACAACCAGGAGATCCGCCCGCATCAGATCGAGGTCGGATCTCGAGTGTGGCTATACCTAGATCGAGTAAAGGAGGGATATGCAAAGAAGTTGGCACACTTGTGGCATGGACCATTCCGGATTGTGGAGAAAGTTGGTGAACATGCGGTGAAATTGGAGATCGCCGGATCCGGCTATCATATCTTCCCTATGGTACACGTGAACAAGTTGAAGCTCGTGAAAGAATATCCAGATCGACCACTAATGCGACTCAATGTGGAGAGTCAAGATCGTCTGGATTTTGATGAAGATCTATTACCAGGGGATAGCTGGATCCAAGATCGTGATCCCGATGAGTATGAAGTGGAAAAGATCACAGATATGAGATCAGGGAGAAGAACGAGATATGGACGGATCTACCGAGAATTCCTCGTACACTGGCGAGGGTATGACGATCCAACCTGGGTGGATGAGGCAGATCTCAACTGTGGCGCTCTGCTACATGAGTTTCTGCGAGATCGCACGAATCATAATCGATTCGGTGTGATGCAATCTCACGAGGAATCGTGAGGTCGCAATCAACGACAACAAGCTGGTTGTTGTCGTGGTGGAATCGGTTGAAAGATCTACATGAGGGATGTAGATCGGAGGAAGGGGTATGCATATATACATGAGGAATGCGATGATAATGAAAGATCAAGTCTCGAGATCCAGAGATCCTAGCGGATCGAGGTAGATCACGACTCTACGAGGATGGATCGAGGTAAATGGGAAGTATACAAGTTAAGATCACCGGACATATATTGAAGGATGTTATGGAAGGAGACGAATCACTTAAGAGAGCTAGTCATTACGATCTAGCTACTGGTCGGTGGTTGCGCTACTTGGAGACCAAAGAACTTACGATCCAGACGAGGGAGATGGCGCGATGGGTGATCCGCAGTATGATCACGATAATGGTTGCGCCAAGGATCCGCCGTGTCGGCCTCCGCTAACGCCTCCAGCGATCAGTGGGTTCCCGACGATTAAGCTGCGGATCGGCCAGATTAGCACGTCTGGCTTCGATCCCGGGATACCAGGCCACTTCGTCAGTCCGCTTGGGGAAGTGGAGGAAGAATGGATCCAGGAGTAGATCCAGATCACACCACCCCTCGATCATGGCCTGGATCAGCGTGAGCAGCATGCGTTTCCACCTATTGCCGGCGTGGGATCTCCGATTGTTACGCTGTTTAGCGAAAGATCCCAGCCACGGCGACTGCGCGATCATGGCCGCAGTGATCGGGAACTTGTGTGTCGATTCCCAGTACGCGATCAGCTCCGAAGCCTCGAAATCACGGTACTGTCGGATGAAGATCCCAAGCCGGCCACCAACATCGGCCTCGAAGGAAATCGGAGGCAAGGTGTTTCGGATCACCTGCCAAGGCTCCGCCGCTTGCAGCGCCTTCACGTTGGCTTCTGTGATCAAATGACCACAGAAAGCTGGGGCCGTCGGGGATGTGTGGATCGTCGGCCGATGGGGAAGATCCAGTCGGGCCGGAATGGTAGGATCGGGAACAGGAAGTTCACGGTCATGGCGATCAAGGTTTGATTTGCCAACCGGGACTCGATCCATGGATCTATGTCGGCGGCAGCCATGACTCGGACAATCCGCCGACCAGGAATACAACGACCCTCAGGGAATGGAACCTGAGGGACGAAGGTGATCCGAGGAGGCTGACGTCCAGGGGGCGGGTTGGCAGGGCCAGATCCGCCCGTAGGACCAGGTCCATTGTCCTGATCTCCAGATCCTGCATCGGAGTTCGATCCATCGGATCCACCTGGGGATCCGCCGGATCCGGCTGCAGGTCGACGTTGGGGAGACGCATGATCTCGACGACGAGCCTCGGATCGGGATTGGGAAATGGCCATCAGTGTTTGAGCCTCATAGAGGTCATCGGCCACTTCCGCGTTCTCCTCCTCTTCCTCCTCCTCTTCATCGGATCCGGATCCGACCTCAATCACCTCGCCGGATGATTGACTAGGTCCGGCGTCTTTGGAGGGTGGAATCGAGGCTTGATCTGGGGGAGGCGATCCCCCTCCGGTAGATCCTCCACCCAGATCAAACTCGGATTCGTCTTCTTCATCCATAGACTCATCCTCCGCCTCGAGAGGAACGGATCGCTTCTTCAGAGGCCGCGAAGGAGAAGGAGATCTAGATCCGCTACGAGATCGTTTGGATCCAGACGCGTCAGCATCTTTATCATCACTACCCGAAGTCTCCGCGGAAGGAGAACGGGGGATCCCACCCGCGGGCTGATCGGTGTCAGATCCAGGATCTAGACGCAGCTGGGTCTGGGGAAGAGGCGCTCCGATCGTGGCCGAGATTGATGTGAGGCGCTGAAAGGCAGCCGAATACTCGTGGCGGAGGGCATCGCGCTCACGAACCACTTTACCCAGATCCCGAGAAAGTGTGCGGATCTGAGCTTGATTCTCGGTGATGGTGCGCTCCCGATCGGCGTAAGCCTTCTGGGCCACCTCCACATCATGACGCGCACGGGTCATATCGCCCTCCAGCGTCTGCAGCCGAACCTTATCGGAGGCCGATCTAGTCCGGTGGGCTGCAAGATCCGACTGTAATAACCCTAAGGTCCGCTGTGCCGCCAGGATCTCGGCGTCCCGCGCGCGGATCTGATCTCGCAAGGAGTTGCGCTCTTGGACGACCTGATTAAGATCGGCTTGGGTGGGTCCTGTGGGTGGGAGATCGGTCTGCTGGAGCTGTGGATCGGGACCCGGAGACCCGCGATCAGCGCGATCGGAGCGAGATAGGAGCAGTTCAGCTTCGACTCGATCTAGCTCGGATCGAGTTCGACGTAGGCTCTCCTCCGTCGCGGAGAGAGCAGATTCAGCATCCTCTCGGTTTCGATCCAGATCGCGGTTTGCTTGCTGGAGATCTAGGATCTCTCCTCCCGCTTGCGCCATCTCAGAAGCAAGGTGATGGATGGTGGATTCTAGATTGTGACGATCTCCCAAGAGATCGTCGATGTGGGCCTGCAGATGATGGATCTCGTCCGATCGACGATCCAGATCTCTGTTGAGATCGATGATCTGCGCCTCTAAGGCCGAGATCTCGGGCACCGGTGGCGGCGGCTCCAGGCCAACAACGCGATCAGACTCCAAAGAGGATTGAAGGGCATCCCGTTCCTCCCGAAGACGGTGAACTTCAGCCCGATAGCGCCCGATCTCTCGACCTTGGGTAGCACACATCATCTCGAGCGACTCGAGAGAGCAAACATGCTCACGATTCTGATCCGCCACATCGTCGGCCCAACGAGTGGCTTGCCGTAAGCCATCGCTCAAACGCAACACTCGGCGACGCAAAGCGACCACAGATCGACGGAGATCCTCGGGTGTGCCCCCAATGGGTCCACCGATCTCTGATCTAGGCGAGGGAGGATCGTAGCGGCCGGATCCATGTTGAGATCCATCGTGGTCGTGATCAGACATGGTCGCAAGAAGGTGGTGGAGTAGAGGGACTTGAATTTGGCGAGGTGATTTGAAGAATGGACGCAGTGAAGTTGTTATGCAACTACAACTGACGACCAGGAGGCGGCTGTGGTGAAGTGGATTTGAAAGATTTGGCATTGGAATATCCAGGAAAGATCCGATTTGGACGTGATCGGACCTGACGTGATGTGATTGGAGTAGATGACGAGCTGATGTGGGTGGATCTGGTTGGGGATCCAGTTGATGGATAAGATTGATGGAGATTAGTGACACGTTGGGTGGGACGTGATAGATGTATTGGTATACGATCTGTACATGTACCCAGATCCGGAGAGCTGGGAAGATCTCGTGTGGATATGGATGATGTGGGACTTGCGTGATTGTAATATGGGTTATATAATCTGTGGAAACTGGTGATCTAAGCCTAGATGTCCAGATCTAGGCTATAATCCATATCCGTGAAGGCCAGATCGGCTCACATATGTGGGTCTATTCAGGGAATGTGGATCAAGGCTCATGAACCTAGATCCATAGGCGGATCCGAGTGATCCGGGATCTAGGGATATTATGGCAATGATGAACGATGATTGGGGGATTGACGGCATGGAATAAGCTCGGATATAGTATGATCACGATTATCACGAAGTATTACCACTGGATCATGCATGGAGACCCTAGATCAAGGAGATCAAGGAGATCTAGCCGATCTGGAATTGGATCAGCATGATCTAGCCTTATTAAGGCATGATCTGACTCGGGAGACGTGTGATCTGGATATTACGGGAGGTGATTACGATATTGGAGAAAGGAGAAGGCCAGATCACAACATTGCGACTAGTGATCTAATGTTTATGGTTCAGATCCAAGGTGATCTGCAAGGATGTCGACTGCCAGGATGGTGAGGACAAGAAAGGACAAGGATCAGGATAGCGTAATCAGTCGATGTGTCGTTAAGGATAGGATACAGGATGGGATAGGTCTTAACATTAAATCAGAACCGAATTTGCATCGTACGACACAAGTGCTTCGCTACGCGCCTGGAAACGGGAACTACATTGGCCCTACGGTATTAATAGCGATTTAGGTGTATAGATCTAGGGTGGTTGATAATATCTAGATAATATATTGGCTAGATCCAACCTCCTAGTATCTTACCCTAAGTGCAGATCCAAGATCCCGGTATTAATTGCTTAGCCGGTAGATCTTCGGTTTCTCAAGTATCAAGATCGCGCTATAGGAAGCGCCAAGCAATCAAAGGACCCCGCGTAAAGGGAAATCGACACTAAAGGAATTACTACAAGGCCAGATCCAGATCTAGGCCGCCGGATCCAAGCTTGATCTAATCGCTTGGACTCCGGATCTACTACTGGCGAGTGGTGTGAAGACTTCCACGCTACTCTACGACCCCAACGTCACGCCAAGACGTTCAACTAACACCGATCGAGCAACTTAGCAGTCACCAAGAGAGGAAGATCCAGCCCAACCGACGGGTACACAAGGTGAGCAAGTTCAGCAGATCACGGATCATCGGAGGACCCCCTTCGTTAGTCAGTGTCCGGGCATTGGTGGGAAGTTGGATCTAGCGATCTCGCAGATTTTGCTGATCCCGCTACACCACAAGAGCCTTTCTGTTGAATAGGCAGAGGATACTGAAAATTGTAGAAGCGAAAAATTTCGCGGTAAGCTTCTTATCCGTAGTCTTTCGGTACAAAAGCATGAAGGATGAAAAGTCATCTTCTCGAGCTGTACCTCTGATAAGACTAGTTCCGCCTAGTAGTTGGTGCCCACTTCAATTTCAGCACATTCATGGTTTACCAGAAATTGTGTTGAGTACGCCACTATCCGCACGGAAATGTAAGTAAATCTAACACGTAGTACGATTTGTGATTTTTTGTCCATCAGCCGCAAGTTGATTCTACACGCACGTCGAGTTTTTGCTTGACCTTAGTTGTAAAATGTCAATGATCCTTCACGTGTCAATAATCGAGGACTATAACAAAAATGGCTCAAATTTCGCAATTTTGAAATAACTTCGCACCCTACTGTCATTGAGCATCCTGGAGCGATGGTAAGAACGACTTCCAGTCAGAGTTTGTCTTTCTTTTCGTACTTGTTTACAGTACGTTTTTATCTTTTAATACATTCCCGTAGAAGAAGCTCGACTCACAAGGTGCATACAGTAGTGCGATTGCTGTGTTTCTTCAAAGTAAGATACAATTTACCGAATTAGTTGTATCATAAATTGTGTACTATACCTAATCATTACATACATCTCCAACGTTTCTCACGAAAGGTAAAATACAGAACTTGAGTCATTGCCATCGTTTTTACGTTGCTAACAAGGAAGTAAATATCCTCGGCCACGACGACTCTACGAATGCCACAGACACTCCATCTGCACTACTATGGTTAGAATTTGTCGGATTATCGTGAAGGAGGTTAAATGGCTTGCCTGAAACTTTCTCCAGCTCGTTTTCTAGGCCAGCAAAACAATTACTGCGGAAAGAGAAAAATCACCATCAAGGGTATTGTATCGACCCCGCGATAGAATTTCATATTCTGAATTTCTGGTGCTCGAATCATTATCGTCTTCAATGCCGAAATAACCATCCAATTGTACGGTGGTCCATCACTAACTAGGCACCGAAATATCATCACTCGAAGTTGACGATTGGTCGTACGAATTACTGAGAAATAAAGTGAGACCTCCGAAACTCGTTGCCGAAAGCGATGTTAGATCAGAAACCTTTTCTAACGATGTCGTGCTTCTCTGTCTTACGGTGCCAATTGGAAAGTAATTCAATTCGACTAAGTTGCTTTGTCTGCTTCGCCTGCGTAGCTACCTATTTCTGGTTCTAAGATTGTTCTCAGTTGCAGATCATTACTTCCAGTGCAAGGTGACGGTCCTTCAAGATGGCTAGACTTGTGCATTTTGTGACACTCCCCCTCAGCTTGCACGTAAATTAGTTATGGCGCAGGAAGTGCATTGGTGAAGCCTAATGTTGTTTTGGTGAAGCTTAATGTTACCTTGCTCAACGTGATCATGAACGAAGTGAGCACGGAGGTCGCTGATTTTGGCCTTTGGCGTGTACCCTTGGTTGGTCGCGATGCTGATCGCCGACTTGTTGTCCAAATTGATCGTCGTCGCCTGGTCAGTAGCCATACCCATCTCTTTGAGCAAATAGCGAAGCCACCTTATTACTTGTGTTGTCAACGCCAGTGACATGCATTCTGCCTCGGCAGAAGATAACGCGACTGAAATTTTTGCGCTTGCATTTGTACACAACTACACCACCACCGAGCATCGCCAGTACAACAGATGTTGATCGCCGTGACTGCTTATCACCGCCCCAGTTCGCGTCACAATACGCACGCGGCCTCATTGCAGTTGCGCTTGGCTTAGTGAATCACCCGAAGCGCGGCTCGCCAAAGCATTTCTCGTGGTTGCTCGAGGTATTGTGAAAGTACTGACATCGCGTAACTGATGTCTGGCTATATGGTATATGCTATGTACAACAAGGAGCCGATCAACTAGCGGTACACAGGGCAGCTCTGTAACATTGATTTGTCGCTGCTGGGTGTCGAATTTTGACCAAATTTTTCGAGCATCGTCGTGATGAACTGGGTCTGTTTCAGCAACAACTCCCCCTTGTTGGGACTGTAGTCAATCTACATGCCCAAAATACATCGTGCAGCTCCAAGTGATTTCACCGTGAAGTGAGCAGCCAATTCGTCCCGAATTGCGTCAGCGACTGCATCCGACTCACATCCCACTAGCAAATCGTTATTTGCGCCACTATTTTTCACGAACATACAGGGGTCAGCTCGGCATTGCTCTGAACCCATTGACAGGAACACCGAGCGGATCTTCTTGAATCAGACAGCGGCTGCATGTTTTAATCCATACAGACTCCGTCGCATCTTGCAGACCATTCCAGTAGCAATGCGGATTCCCAATGGCGGTGCCATGTATACGTCCTCCTCCAGATCTCTGTTGAGAAATGCAGTCTCTATGTCAATTGTCGAATCACGAGCTGCATACTGCAGCAAACAGCCAAGAACACACGAATCGTGTTTGTACTTGCAACGGTTGAGTACGTTTGATAATAGTCGACACTGTGTCTGTAAATAACCGAGTGCAACCAAGCGCGCTTTGTAGCGAGCGATTTCGCCGTTTTCATTAAATTTGTGCGCAAAGGCCCTCTTGAATCCGATGACCTTTACTCCAGGAGGTCAGCGTACAACATCATAAGTAGGGATCTTGACGTGGGCGCTAACCTCAGCTCGAATAGCTTCTTTCCAATGATTCGCCTCCGGTAAAGCCATTGCTACCGCATAGTTTTGCGGCATCTGAGTCTACAAGGGCGATCTCATACTCGTCTAAACGCGGGCGTTTTGGGTCAGGTTCGGTTGTTTCATCGTCAAAAAGAAGCCCCGTTCGTGAGTAAAGGCACACTATCACTGCTGTCTCGTGTCGCGTTGTCCATCATCAAGCGAGGCGTCAGCTGCGATAGTGAGTGTGCCCTTGTCGATCCACCATTGAAAACAAGTTGGTCGCCTCCTGGAAATCGTCGTAGGCGCTCGAAAGTCGCATTTGATTGTTGCGAATCCGAGGTAGTAGCGAGTCGAGACTCGGGTGACAACCACTGCCCCTACTCGATATTAGAGCATCTTCACCCAGGTTGTTGGTGTCCATTGTATTTGTTGACACTGTTCCAGAAGTCCCGATTGCTCGAACATCCTGTCACTTCCCCTCAATCAGAACAATTTCTGCTGCCTACGATCATGTGTTGCATCTGATGCGTTTACTTCCATATCCACCGGGTTATTCGCTGCAGCCCCGTCAATGTCCATTGGTTCCTCACCTACATAATGAGGTTTGTTTGGTTGACTGTACGTTGCATCTTCACCAAAACCATCCAGTGTGTTACTTTGAGGTTGTCGGTATTCAACCTCAACGATATATCGGTATCCAGAAGGGGTTCGTTCATCAAGCGTGATTGATCATGTCGCCACCTGTGATGGTGGTAAATCACATCATTCGTCAGCTCCTCCAACCCGAAGCTATGGTCGCTGGAGATGACCCTGTTCAAGCATAGTTAAGCAGATCATGACTACCATCGCGTTGCATCCTTCAGCTGTGCCAGTAGAAGTCGTCAAGCGTACATCTGGTTGCACTTGAGTGCATACAGCACGAGCTAGAAGGGGGCTCCCCCTCGACTGCCAAGTCGGCAGGAGGGTACACCCGCAAGTTAGATTAGATAGCTCACTTCACTTATTACATCAAGAGCGGCAAGCAGTACGGAAAGACCTTTACCAGGTGTTCCAGCTTCCAATTTCGTTTTTAACACGTCACAAAGTTAACTTTAGCGTCAAGTGTAAACGATGAAGACTCGTAGTGGCCGATCGGTTATGGACAACGATACTTCTCGGAATGGATCGCCTACTACGACGACGACGAACTTAAACAGCAGAGCGATCTCAGTCGATACCAACTCCCCCGCAATGGCGATGACCGCTTCGGTGATCATACCTCCGATGTTGAGAGACATCGCTCACCCTGCACTAGTCAAATGGCAACAAGAGCGGCGAGAAAACGTGGACGCCATTGAGGCGTGTTGTGCAGTGACTGATGAGGATAAAACGAAGGCCCTGAGAAGCGTAAAGAACTTCTTCGATACCCGCCTTCTCGAGTCACTGCGTAAATATGAATGGGGAACCACAGTCAAGTTAGTAACGGAGGATCGTATCATCCGCGAATTGAACAAGATCGTAGGAAGCGTCATGAATGACCAAATCGTCGACGTTGACGCAATGTTCAACGATAAATTGAAGATTGATCTGTGAGAGCGTGACGTCAAAGCCCAGGTACTAAAATATTTCATACTGGGCGAAGAAATCATTCTGCACATTGGTTTGCGAAGCATTTTTACTACGTCGACAGGAAATAAAGAGACGTACAAACTATTGAAAACACATCTCGATCCTGCAGCTCTACGCGATTCTATTGATGCGCATCAACGCATTGCGGATAGCTCGTTGAAGAGTGATGAACTAAAGCTATATCACCTGGTCAAGGAAAAAGCTTTAGAGTAAGAGTAGGTGATTTCCTCACTTACTAAAAGGAAGCAGTAGAAAATCAATTTGGCAACTAAGCGCGAGAAACCAAAACAAAACCATGAAAAACGGTAGCGTGGAGGTGGAAGCGGAACAAGTCGTGGCCATGAGTCGGGTCATGAGTCCGGTGCAAATCGCTACACCAGTGGAACAAATCACTCAGTCGGTGGTAGAACAAATCGCACTGTCATTGCATCGGGAATCGGTTCAGACCATGTGATAAAGAGCAAACCACGGTCGGGTTGCTTTTACTGTCACAAAGATCATGGCCCAGTGAATGCCCTGACATTGATGAAACTGAAAAAGAGGCAATCTTAGCCAAGCGCAATAACAAAAATTCTGGTAGTGCTATTGTCAGCAGCAAGCGCTTCCGAGCCAAGCGGGTTGAACCCATCACAATTTACAACGGGAACGGAAAACCAACTATGATACTCAATGGAGTGCTTGAGCTACCATATTGCGCTGATAACGGCTCAGCTTTCAACATGGTGTCTCAACGTCGTGTGGATCGACTTTGTCAGCTAGACGATAGTGTTCAAAATGTGCGACTGACTGACCCTGTTGAATCACGGGCGGTTGGAGGTATTCTACTGGTATCCACGCATACTATCGATGTCAACATCACTTTGAACACTGCGGCAGGATCCGTCCGATGCCAAGGCTCAAAGCGCTGTTTCATTGTTGAGTCGGAAGCAGAAGGGTTTTTGGTAGACAAAATACTTCTCGCAGAGCTCGGCATAGACATTGACCGCCAGTTTGAATATCTTGCGTCACGTGGAGATGATGACGAGACGTTCGACGACCCAGAGGGGATGCCGGTTTGCACACCGGTCTCAGATGGGATTGTGATGAACGTGGTAGATGCTTTAGTTCAAGATGCCGTCGGGCGTGGTACTATTGACGACTACATCATGTCCAGACTGTACATAACATTACGTCGGTTTGGAGGCTAGAATTAGGGAATGATCCCCCGGCTCGTGTTCCTCCACTAAAACTCCGATTAAAAAAGAATGCTGTACCGTACCAGTGCAAAGTCCGCCAATACAGTCCGGAAAAAGCTGAATTTCTAGACGCTTTTAGCAAGAAGCTTGTAGAACTTAGTTCGGTATACGAGAACAGAGAGAGTCGGTGGTGCTGTCCAGCTCTCCCCGTCCAGAAACCAGGCATCAATGACTATCGTCAAACCGTGGACTATCGACCAGCTAAGGCACTCGCAGAGCCAATCACTGGGGCCATGCCCAGCATTGAAGTGACATTAGAGCACTGTCGAGGAAAGGCGTTTTACGTATTGTTTGAGTTTTTTAAGGGTTTATGGCAGCTTCCATTGCACGAGAGCTACCGTGGGTTCCTGTCCTACATGACGGACAAAGGTGTCTTTACCCCGACCAGAGTTCCACAAGGAAGTACGGACGCGGCTTTGCATTTTCAGCCAACTGTGGAGATGGTATTAGGAGATTTGGTGGGCAAGTGTCATTGTATGGATCGACGATCTTTTAGTTTTTGTGGAGACTGGTGACCAAATAGTGGAATCGATCGATGCTTATCTCCAAAAGTTGGATGAGTATGGATTTATTCTCAATCCAAAGAAATGTTCTCTCTACCTGACTGAGGTTCGTTGGTGTGGCCGCATTATTAACAAGCACGGAATCGTCCACGATCCCACTCGCATCCAAGCATTGCAAGATATGCCACCGCCCGCCACAGCTGCTGAACTGCAGTAGTTTCTTTGTGCGAGCAATTGGATGAGGGCAGGACTCGTCGATTACTTCGTGTCGCGAGACCGCTGTAGGAACGCCTAGATATGGCATTGACTGGTACTAAAAGGCTAAGAGAGCAGCAGCTGGGGTTCAACTTTAATTGATACTAGAGGAATTGAGCAGCTTTGCAGCAGTGAAAGACTTGTTGGCAAATTCCGCAATGTTAGCATACCCCGACGCATCTAAGCAGGTGATTGTGATGTCAGACGGTTCAGATGTCGGGTGTGGACTAGTGATATCCCAAGTAAAGCAGTGGAACCCGGAAACTCCGATCCATGAACAAGACCATGAATTACTCGTTCGTATGGGTGGCAGCTTCACTGGTTCTGCGCTCAATTGGAGCGTCATAGAAAAGAGTCGTTCCCGATTGTTCATGCTTGTGAGCGTCTAGCGTACTTATTACTACGACCACAAGGCTTCAAAATGTATTGCGGCCATCGAAATATCGTTTATCTGTTCGCTCCCGGGAAAGAACTGAAGAAGAATGTCAGAGAAAACTCTTACGGTGGTCCACGAAGATCGTGGAGTACAGGTACTCAATTGATCATATAGAGGGTGTCCATAACGTGTGGACCGATCTGATTTCGAGGTGGGGAGGCAAACCGCTACCCATGGCAAGAATTCACACCGCCAAGCGCGTCATACGGCACAAACGGAAGCGTAGTGACGCTGGTAAAACCATTGGAGACTCGAGTAACAAGGCTACACCACTAAGACCACTGGATCAAGACGTTTTCGTGTGGCCTACTATGGATGAAAGTAGCACCTTGCAAGCACAATACGTAGTACCACAGCATGCAGCCCTCAATTGTGATGACTTGTGGAGAGTGAATGATTTAATCTGGATCCATTCGGAAAGTGCTGAGTTTGTCCAACGACTGATGATTATCGCTCATTACGGCCGACATGGGCACCGCGGCGTGAACGTAATGGAAAACCATATTCGCAGCGTGTTCGTTATTGACGGTCTCAGCAGGATTGTGCGCGATTTCTGTAAGAAATTCCTACTCTGCCTACACGTGAAGGGAGGGGTAGTGATTCCTCGCCCATTCAGTGAGACGCATTATACTTTAGAACGAAACTCTACTTTGCACTGGGATTTCCGAACTTTGGGATATTCCTTTGGCACTTCTCGCTATGTGCTCGTCATGAAGGATGAGGCTACTCATTTTGTCGATCTGGTGGCTTGTGACAGCCCCAAGTCAGAGGTGGCCGCTTCCGCCACACTGGACTGGTACAGCCGCTTTGGTGTACCTAATGGATGGGTCAGCGACTCGGGATCACACTTCAAAAACAAGGTGGTCGCCGAATTAAACCGCCGATTAAAAGGACGACAGGAATTTGTTCTAGCCTACGCTCCGTGGAAAATGGATCAGTGGAAAGAGTGAATCGTGATATTTTGCAAGTACTAAAGGCACTTGTGACGGGGTCACACGAGCACCTTGCTTGAGGAATCGTGCTATTAAGAGTATACAAGCTCTAAGTGAACGGCAGTTCACTAGTCCCTGGTCTGAGGGGACTTAATAGCCAGTTTAGAGTAGATTTTAGACTGATGTATTTATAGTTAATTAGGTCATTTGGCCTGTAATACAAACTACTACACCAATGCCTGCCGTTATTCAAAAACTCGACATTCAAACTCAAATAGTGCGAAATGAAAATCAAAAAACCTGTTGTAATTTATGCCTTCATAAAGTATAGTGACTGTGACAACTGATATTAAAATTCGATGTGCCTACTTCCATGTCGTTGTAGCGGAGAGCGCGCTGGTGATGTGGTAACGAGTGGCAAAATACCCTGCTACAGAGCTCTGGTGTCACAATTTCAACAAAGAGAGGATCAGCAGCAAGTTTAAGATACTTGGCTCGATGCTCTGTAATCGTAGTTCCATCCGGTACACGCAGTATTGCAGGGCGTTGGCGCGCAAGAAATCGCTTGACGGCACTTTTATAAACAGAGAACACGTTCTCAATAGGATTCAGCATTGTGGAGTACGGCCCCAATTTCAGTACCTCAGCATCTTCGAACTCCTCCTCGTCGAAGACATCTTCGGCATCAGTGTGGCACGGTGCAATGTCGAGCACTACCATCCAATGGCATTGTCGTGCTGATGTGGCGCAAGAAGCGCCGAATAAACTCATTCGCAAGGTCGGCTGTGATAGAGCCGAACTGCGACTCTTGATAGGCCAGGCCTGAGCTTGAAATCACAGCAATGACATGAATGTTTTTGCCCTTACTGGCAACACCAGTCTGTACGGCACGGCACCAACGTGCGCTCAAGCCGCACTGTAAAGTTCTGCAATAGCCTTCCCGTCACCACCGTCCTTGGCAACTCTCAACAAGCACGCGCGCACATGGTGCGGGTATGTCTTGTACTTGGTGGTTGGCATCGAGCCATATTGAGAATGAAAAGTTTTGGCGCCAGCACTTCGCGCCACGCGCGAGTACCAACCAATATCTCCTATGAAAACGTATATCTCGATCAGTATTAAATCGTACAGGAAATTTTGATTTTTATTTCGCACTATTTGAGTTTGAATGTCGAGTTTTTGAATAACGGCAGGCATTGGTGTAATTAACTATAATTTAATCTTAATATGCATATAAATGGTAGGTCAAATGTTATTGGTTGGTCCTCAGCCACCAGACCTACGTGGCAGTGGTGTGGTCCACACTACCCAGGAGTGAGTATTTAAACCGAATACTCACAGAAGTATATCAACTTCTAAAGGCGGTACCCTTTCTAGGGTACCCCTTCATGTAACCCCGTTACAGCACTAGCTCTGGAATTTAGAGTTGTTCTTTGGAATAACATTTTTTCTACCTTCGACCCTAAATTCTAGACCAGCGATACTCAATGATTTCAGTCTCTAGGATCCGCTTGCACTTAATAATTGGTATTTCGGTACAAACTGCTTGCTACGGGATTGCTCTTCAACCACTTCTTGGGACCGGGTTACTGGCAATACTGCTTTTTACGCTGTTATAATTGATAGTGGAGTCAACAATTCACTCGTTGATGTCATGCCTATTTGTGACGGGGTCACACGAGCACCTTGCTTAGAGGAAGCGTGCTATTAAGAGTATACAAACTCTAAGTGAACGGCAGTTCACTAGTCCCTGGTCTTAGGGGGACTTAATAGCCAGTTTAGAGTAGATTTTAGACTGATTTATTTATAGTTAATTAGGTCCATTTGGCCTGTAATACAAATTACTAATTAACTATACTTTATCGTAATTATGCATATAAAAGGTAGGCTTAATGTTATTGGTTGGCCCTCAGCCACCGAACCTACGTGGCAGTAGTGTGGCTCACACCACAGTGTGGCCCACACCACTCCATCAGAGTATTAAAACAAATACTCGTAGAAGTATATCTACTTCTAAAGGCGGTACCCTTTCTGGGGTACCCCTTTCATGTAACCCCGTTACATCCTCCCCCACTTAGGTTGGAAACACCCCCAACCAATGAGGAGCTAGGAAGAGAGCTCCGTTCTCTTTCCTGTCCTTTGTCGATACCCATCGACAAGCCACCGTTGTGGCTTAAGGCTTTTCATTCAGCCTTTTCGCGCGTCCAAGACACCTGGAGGCTTCCACGTCAGCCTCCCAAGATGCCTAAGAAGGCAAACACCCGCGGCGCTTCGGCGCCTTCTAAGTCTAAGACCGCGAGGTCGAAGACTGCTAAGGCCAAGTCGAAAGACAAGGCCGCTCCGCGCAAGGAAGTCCGCAAGGCGGCTTCCGAGGCAGACAGCAAGCGTACCGCTGCTGCTGCCAGCCAAGAAGGGAGTTCGCGACGCAGTCGCTCGCGCTCCCTGTCACCCGACGATAGGCCGAACCCTCGGTTCGCCTATCGGGACCACAGTCCCGGATCTGAGTCCCCGGAATTTCACATTCCTATTATCACGGGATCAGAGTCCGGCGGGGACTCTCCTGGATCCGCTAAGGATCCATCTTCTTCTCAGGATGCTCCTTCACAGGGTGCTCCTGTACAGGACGCTCCTCCGCAGGACGCTCCTGTTGATGATAGCGAATCATCAGAGGCAAAGGCAGCTTCGACGAGCTCGCCTGCCAAGAACCTTACCTTGACCGAAGGTAAGGCTCGAGCCCAAGCTGCGAAAGCAGCTTCTCCAAAGCGGGCTGGTGAGGGCGCTGCTGCTGCTAAGAAGCGCGCAGCCCCTGGCTCTCCTACGTCAGAGCCTTCAATCGCTAAGGGATTTAAATCCCTGTTCGACTCCTCAGATGAGGAGGAAGAGGAGGGGGCTGTCTCCGAGCCCCGAGAGATCTCCAATGATCTCGATGAGCAGCAAGAGCGTTACCAAACCGCTCAGCTGCAAGGCACTCCTGTGCCTCCCACGCCGGTGTATCCTCGCGGATACTATCCACCGGATGCGGGGTCTGGGTCTCCAATGTTCTTGGAGCACCTCAAGGCCCCTCGTGGACTTAACCATGGGCGCACTTCACGTGGCGCCTATGAGCGTGCCTTGGTTCAAGATGAACCACTCTTTGTCAATGACATTGAGGCCGCTAGGTGTGTGCTGCTTGCACCACACCGAATTCCGTTAAAGGAATTCACTAGTCTTCGAAAGAAATCCGAAGACCGTGGTGGGCTCTTCCCCGTGTGGGGCTACCCTTGGGTACAGCCCGAGAACACCACAACCCAGACCCAGGCAGAAGACCTGTTCTGGAGATGGGTTTCTCTAAAGAACTTCACAGTTCAGGAGTTGAAAGAACTCCGGGAAGATCGCCTGCTGTCCTATGTCTTGGACCAGCGAGATCTTCGAATTGAGTTTGCCCACTTAGTCGCTAAGCGGCAACTCCACTCCGTCATGGAGGGACTTAGACAGCAGTCTAAGTCCAGCGCTCAAGATGAGCGCGGGTACGGTTCCGTCAACCCAGGGACCGTACACCGTAAGGCGGCTAAAAAGCCGCGGACTACTTACGCCCCGGCTGTTGATCCCAAATCTCAACAGCCTTCGGGCAGTCAACCCGGAGCCGGTCTTCCGGCTCCCACGAGTTCTGTGACGAGGGGTAACCCCGCCACTTTACAAGCAGCTGGCGCTTCCCAGAGCGCCGCCGCTCCTGGACGACCCGCTCCACATGATAGTGGAGCTCACCGTTCCGGTCAAGGAGGGCAGGAGGAGCTCTCGCACGCGTTTGAGTACGCGGCTCCTTCTCAGCCGTATCCTTCTGGACCCTCATCTTCGGGTCGGGACTCTGTGGGGTCCCTATTAAGTGACGAGGTCCGTCAACTTCGAGATCGCGTCTATGCGATCGAGATAGCCCTTGGGCTTGGACCTGGTGGTCAGGCTGCCGCTCAGGCTGGCAAGCCGGGGACCCTTGAGGTCCTTCGCCAAGACTTGGACGCTCTTGGTCGTGAGACTCATGAGCTCCATGGGCGTGTTGACCGCCGAGCTCCGGCTGCTGCCGTGAAGGAGCTCCGTCGAGGCTTAGACGTTCTAAGCCATGAGGTGCATGGTCGTATGCCCTCTTATGAGCCGCAGGGGTACTCGTACCACTCGGCTTATGGGTATAGCTCTTACCCGAGCTCTTCCCATTCGGTACCGTCATACCCTTCGTATGACTCGCGTGGGTACCAGCCTGTATATCACTCACAGGCTTCGACACCGGCAACTCCGGTTGTCCAGAGAGCTCAGCCTCGTTTCGAGGAGGTGAGTTCTCACCTTGGTCTTCCTCCGTCCGAGAAGGAAGACCCAGCGGATCGTGATACCGCTTAAGACGCCCCACGTAGAACGTCGGGTGCGTCGCCATTGACTTGGGGAGGTCAATGGTATACGCCGCGCCATGTCTGGCCAGGACCGCAAAGGGTCCGATGAAGCGGTGCTTCAACTTGTTGCTCTCTACAGAGCTAACCACCTTTAGCGGTAGGTTTTTAGTGTCTAGGAGAACTAGGTCACCAACCTTAAACACGTTTAAGTTTCCTCTACTTGTTTTGTCAGAGTACTCCTTTTGTTTGTCTTGGGCTAACGCCATTGCGTCTCTAACCCGGCTGATCAACGTCAGCCTGTTGTCGATAAACGACGACAATTGTCTTTTTAAAGACTCGGGCTCTATTTCAGAGACCTGGGAGGAAAAGGCTTTCCGAGCCTCTCCCCCACTTACGATGGAGGCCACGGTGCCTCCCCGCAAGGTTAGCGGCACCTGGGGGTGTCGTAACCCATTCAAATAGAACGGGGTAAACCCCGTTGATGCGTGTACCGCATTGTTGAGTGCAAACTCAACCATAGGAAGCTGATCCGACCAGGATCGAGGTGCTTCCGCACAGATACTGCGCAGAGTATCTTCGAGCACGCGGTTGACGCGCTCCGTCTGACCATCCGTCTGCGGGTGGTCTGCAGTTGACATCGTCAACTTAGTTCCCAGCAATTGGAACAGGGTGTCCCAGAACGCACCCGTGAAACGCGGGTCTCTGTCCGAGACTATGGTCTCTGGTAGACCATGATAGCGAAACACGCTATCTAGGAACAGCTGTGCAGCTTGTTTCCCGGTGACCTTGTCACGTACCGGAGCAAGATGTACCATCTTGCTCAAACGGCAGACAAACACCAATATGCCGGTGTTGCCCTTGTCATCGGCCGGCAGGCCGAAGACGAAGTCGAGACTCATCGACTTCCAGCAATCTGCTGGTACAGGTAGGCTCTGCAGTGGAGCCGAGGCGTGGCCCGAAGGCTTCACCCTCTGACATGTTTCACATGTCTTGACATAGTGTGCCACCCACTTATACATGCGGGGCCACCAAAATGTCTGAGAGACCATTTGGTAGGTCTTCTCCCGGCCAAGATGGCCACTTATCGGCGCATCATGCGCCTCTAGAAGTATGTCATACTTCAGATCCTCGTCGTTTGGAACGACAACCCGAGGAGGATCTCTAGGGTCTACTCTGTAATGGAGTAACCCATCGGCCAGCTCATAACGATGGAGCTGCGCCCGCTGTCGAGGCGAAAGCCTGTCGACTTTGGCGTCCTTGCCATCGGACAAGAACTGCACCAGTGGTGTATAGTTCTCGTCCTCCTGATACGCCAAGCGTATCCGATCATATAGATCTGTCGTGACCCGACTGACATGAGCTAGCTCATAGTCAGGTCGACGCGACAAAGCATCGGCAAGCACGTTGAGCTTGCCCGGCTTGTATTCAACGCGGAAGTTGTATTCCGCGAAGAATGACAGCCACCTCGCCATCCGCTGCGACAGATGCGGCGAGTTGGTGGCAGTCCGCAAGGACGCGTGATCCGTATAGATCACAAAGGGCCTCGTGCCCAAGAGGTGAACTCTAAATTTGACAAGAGCGTACTTCATTGCAAGTAGCTCCTTGTCATGAACGGGATAGTTCCGTTCGGCAGCCTTCAGCTGCCTGGACTGGAAGGAGATGACACGTTCGTGTCCTTCATCGTCCTTCTGCAACAGCGCACAGCCTATTGCATAGTCAGAAGCGTCACAGACGACGCTAAATGACTTGTTTTCGTCCGGCAAGGCCAGGACTGGCGCTTGCTGTAAGCTCGCCTTGATGCTGTCAAAAGCATCCTGGTGCTGTTGCTTCCAGACCCAGTCGGCCTCTTTCTTTAAGAGATCCGACAAGGGTCGAGCTAGTTCAGCGTACCCTGCGCTGTACTTGTGAAGATAGTTGGCTAAGCCCAACCACTTCCGGAGGTCCTTCTGCGACCTCGGGGTCGGCCAAGCCGCTATGGCCTTGACCTTCCCTGGATCGGCGCGTACGCCGACCCTGCTGACAAAGCAACCGAGGACTTTTATCTCCTCAGCTGCAAAGACGCACTTGTCGATGTTGGCATAGAGCTTGTTAGCTCTCATGACCTCAAACACTCGACGGAGGTGCTTCAAATGCACCTCCATAGCCGTCTGACCGCCTTCAGCACGGCTATGGACGAATATATCGTCGAAGTACGTCTGAGCGAACGTACGCAATGGTCTAAACAATTGTGTGACCAAGCGATTGAACGTCGCTGGGGCATTCGATAGCCCCTGTGGCATCACTAGCCACTCCCAGAGCATCCCACTCGGGGTGCTCACTGCGGTGAGAGGAATGTCACTCTCTCGCATCAGGATCTGGTAGTATCCGTCTACCAGATCCAGGGCACTGTACAGCGTACAGCCCGACATGTTGTTCAGCAACACATCCTTGCGAGGGATCGGCGTCTGTGCCGGTACCGTCGCATTGTTCAGCTTGTTGTAAGCGTGAACTAGACGCCACTTCCCGTTCGGTTTCCGAACGCAGAAGGTCGGCGTCGAGTGCGGGGACTTCGACTCCCGCACCATGCCCGACTTCGCCTTTTCAGCGAAGAAGGCATCTATGACCTCGCACTGCTCGCGAGGTAGAGGCCACTGCCTCGTGACACAATACTTTGTGCCAGGCACGAGGTCAATCTCGTGCCGAACTCCCCGATCCGGCGGGAGTTGGGATGGTGGGTGCTTCGACACCACATCCGAGTATTCCTTCACAAGAGGATACACTGGATCCTCCGGGTTCTTGAGAATCTCAGAACCCAAGCGCGTTGCACGCTGCTTCGTGAACCCCTCCAGGACGTCCTCGTCCATTACGGAGGAAGAGTTCAAATCCTCAGGAGTGGTCTCCGGCTTCAGGAGCACCATCTCCGCAATCTCTCCGGCCTTCAACTCGGCCAGGAAGTCCTTCATGGACAATTCCTCGAGGTTCAGCAGTGCTGACACCTCTGGCAGTGCCTCCAGATGGACGGCACCTGCCTTCACTTGACGACCGGACACGCCGTCGAAGACATGGCATTGCTCTTCGACCGGCCGTGCCGGTGGAGTCTCAGACTCCGAGTGTGGTACTTGGTTATCCACACGGGAGGTGCTCAACGGCACCTCCGCACTCGTACTGGTCTTCTTGACCCCGCGTGGAACTACGTTACCCACGCTAGAGACGCATACTGCGCTCTCGATCTTCTCGGTCTCTTCGACCTCGTGTGGAACTATGTTACCCACACCGGAGGCGCCCTCAGCGCCCTCCCCAGCAGCCTCAGCTGCTTGCGGACCTACGTTACCCGCTTGCGGAACTACGTTACCCGCCTGTGGACCTATGTTACCCACTTGTGGACCTATGTTACCCACACAGGAGACACCTTTAGCGCTCTCCTTAGCAGCCTCTGCTGCTTGCGGACCTATGTTACCCGCCTGGTCAGTGCCGTCCGGCACTGCCACAGTCGAAGCCCATACGGCGCGACGACTCTTAGCGTTGGGACTTGCCGTCGTGGCAATCCCACACGCTTGGCAATGAGCCTTGGTCTCACGACCGGCTGCGAGGCTCATCGCAACATCTTCGTTGGAGTCCGTGACTCCCAATACTTCTTCGGGCGCGTAAGCGCCTTGGCGACCATCTCTGGCGCCCCAGTCCCGGACAGAGGTGGGAACATTACTCACCAAAGCTCTGTCGGAGACCGCGGGCCGGCTAGCCCCAATGGCTTTGCCGCGCCAATCGATCCAGGGCTCGTGCTTTTCGAGCCACGGCATGCCCAGGATCAAGTCGTACTTGTCCATGTCTAGGACAAGGAACGACTCCATGCTGTCAAAGTCTTCAAACTTTACAGCCAGGTCCATACGGACCCCAGGTACGTTAACCACCGTACCATCGGCCAGTCTCACCGAGACCTGGCCCCTGCCTTTGCTTTCTCGCAACGCATCGGCATACTTGTCGCCATTCCGCGCGACCGTCTGGCGTCGAGCAAAGTTTGTCGACGCCCCAGAGTCAATCAGGACTCTAAAGGGATCTCCATATCCCCGTACACTCGCGTGTACCACGAGCAGTCCACCGCTGCTCTTTCTCGTCTCGAGAGCACCCAGGCTCTCAGGGGCTAAGCCTCCATGGCGTGCGCCGTCCGCACTCCTACCATGGGGACTTAGATCCTCCCCAGTAGGGCGCCCCGCCCCTACTGGTGACCCCAGTTCCCCTGGCTCTTGGGTCGCGGCTTCTGCCACGGGCCCCTCGAGCCCCTAGGTTTGGAAGGGAACTTCCTTTGCCCTCCCGCAGGGCAGGCACGTTACATGTGCCCGAGCTTCCCACATCCGTAGCAACGGATGGAGCTCTGTACGGCCGTACCCAGTTCCATGGGTACCGGCCCTGTGCTAGCTCCAGCTGCTGGAGCTCCTTGCACTGCGCCTGACGACGCATTGTGGCCTTGCCACACCGACGTAGGAGTACGAGCCTGTCGGTGGCTGTACTCCTCTTGGAGGGCGATCTGGATCGCTTCCTCCATAGTGTTCGCATGCACGCGGAACAACTGTGTGCGGGATGGGCCCACCTTCAGGCCATCCATGAACACGGTCACTTTGATGTGTTCAGGTAGGGGGTTCCCTACCAGAGATGCAGCGAGTACTCGCATCTCCTGGATGTACTCATGCAGCTCACGCTTCCTTTGTTTACAGGCAAGGAAGCGCGAGCGCTGGCGATACTCATAGTTCGCCGGAAGGAAGGCGGCTCTAAGCTGTTGACACAGCTGAGCCCAGGTTGTGAAACAACCCGGCGTCGTCGCTTCGCGCGTGTACGCCCAGGTCTTCGCCCGACCTCCTAGGTTGGACAGGGCGAAAGCGACCCGAAGTCGCTCGGTCGAGATTAGAGCCGCGTCCATCGCGAGCTCTACCTCTCTGACCCAGAAGTGGAGGTTCTCTCCCTCCTTACCCTCATAAGGGTTAACCTTGAGCCTCAACGGCTTAGGTTGGGCTGGCTTCATCTCAGCCACGGGGGTCTGCAGCCCCTGTACGTGGGCGATTAGCCCTCTCTCGTACGTGTCGAACGCCTCGATGCGTTCGACCTGCTCGGCCGGCGTAGCAGCCGCCAAGCTTCGGAGAGCATCTCCTCCAAAGATGCCCACCATCTTCCGGACCGACTCAAACTGAGAGTCGGTCAAATGAGGGAACTCCCCTCTATCCATCCTGGCTTACCTTGTAGGAGCCACTGAGGATTCAGGTAGTCAATCTACCCGCGTAGGCGTGGATTGACTACAAGTGCTACCAAGTGTGACGGGGTCACACGAGCACCTTGCTTAGAGGAAGCGTGCTATTAAGAGTATACAAACTCTAAGTGAACGGCAGTTCACTAGTCCCTGGTCTTAGGGGGACTTAATAGCCAGTTTAGAGTAGATTTTAGACTGATTTATTTATAGTTAATTAGGTCCATTTGGCCTGTAATACAAATTACTAATTAACTATACTTTATCGTAATTATGCATATAAAAGGTAGGCTTAATGTTATTGGTTGGCCCTCAGCCACCGAACCTACGTGGCAGTAGTGTGGCTCACACCACAGTGTGGCCCACACCACTCCATCAGAGTATTAAAACAAATACTCGTAGAAGTATATCTACTTCTAAAGGCGGTACCCTTTCTGGGGTACCCCTTTCATGTAACCCCGTTACACTATTATTCACTATCTAAAGGATACGTGCTCCATTGCTACAATCCTCAACAGTCCCGATGTCGTGACAATATATTACATTGTAGCACAACAATGTAATATAATGTTTAACCTTAGCTAAGACGATGTTATGAATTCAATTTGTACTGAGTATTGTTGACCAATGTATTAATAGTGTCATCTATCGGGTTATTCGGAATGTTACCAGAACTGGTAAACTCACACGGTACAATTGAACAACTGATTGAGCTAGAAGGTTTGAGATCTAATGTTTCTAACCCCCTATCTATCTTAGCAAGAACATATTCAGTTAGACTATGTTTGCAAACTACGTGAGATTCACTTCAATTATTATCTAAGGCCGTCGAATTACGAAGAACGCGTCGGAAAGCATGCCTGATGTTTTTAAAGACATATTTATGTTGGTGCGTTCCAATTCATCGATCGGACGATGACGGGTGCCCAAATCGGGAGTACCGACGACGACTCGGTCCTTTTATCATCCCGGTCTGGTTTGATTTTCACTTTGGAAATTGTATTCTACCGCCCAAGGTTCAAACTCCATATAACATGCACCTCTCTCAAGTTTTGGTGGTGGTAGCTGCTTCCTTTTTGTTTGCCAATGAGGTTCTGTCGGCGACCACAGACTCCAACCAGGCCAAGATCGCCAAAGCGACTTTGCCCAATGGTCGACATCTGAGGGTCCACAACATACCTGCTGTAGAGGAAGACGAAGATATCTCGGAAGAGAGGGCTCTCCCTGACAGCGCTTGGAAATATCTTGCCCAAAAAGCAGAGGGATTGGGCTTTAACCTAGACAAAGCACTGACGAGCACATCGTATTGGAGCAAAATCCCAGCACATGCAAAACTCGAGTACACCAATTCATTCAACAGATTGCAGAAGAAATACAAAACCCGTGGGTCTGCGATCTACAAAAATCCATGATCGCTGGCCGATACAATGGTGTGAGTCTGAAACAAGCAACATGTGAAGCCGTAAGGCCGTAAGGTGAGATATATCTTCCACTTTAGGTCGTAAGGTGGGATACCATCCACTTTAGAATTCGCTACCACTAAGTGAATAAGTTTGAATTGAGTATTTGATATCTCTGGAGAATGCACTACAAACTCCTTTTCGATGCCTATGGTTCGTTGCATGTACTGTGGAGCTGAGCTTTGGCCAAGATAGTGATCGCCCACTACTGTAGTTGAAAAGTTTTTTGGTGGAACGTGCTACACTAGCACAAGTGAAAGGTACCAAGAGGAGGACTATCGACTATCACCAAAGCTGTTTGCAAATATTTAGACTTGTCTGTCTGGAGAAAGCCACGATAAAAATGTTTTTTATCTAAACAAGACCCCAATGCAGAAATAATTAAGCACCAAAACTAACACATTGACACAGTTGCGCACGACTGAATAAGAATCATCCAACCTACTCATCGATATTGCTCCTTCATTCCTGTGATATCATATTTGTTTCACGTGGATGCGTGTGTAAGTTAATATTTCTACTGTAGAATGTAAGTCAAACATCTTCGTGGCTGGATGTCTTCGTGAAGTGACAACGTCGACACGTCACACACGTTCTTAGAAGTACTGCATCAACGTATAAGTTCAAATACATAGCGTTCTCTTAGCACAATCCACTCGCTCTCAGTTGTGTTTCGCTAATATTTTAGGAACGCGCCAAAGATTATTCGCAAAGCAAATACTCTATATCTACTTCTACAGCTGGTATCCGGTAGTACTAGCAGTAGCAGTACCCCTCATGTAATCCCGTTAATTTGCGTTAAAACAAATAGAAGCCATTCAAAGCCCAGTCCTTTAGTGGACGTTGAGATTCGATTGATCTGGAATGTCCAGTTGCCTTGGTTTAATGTTGCATGTGTTTGTTTTGGTTAAATTAATCACGTCTTCGGAGGACCCAGTCCTCCGAGTATAGCTGTGTAGTTTTCAGCTTGTCGCTGCATGTCATGCAAATCTTTACTTGCATTGTCGGAAATATATTGACACAATTCGAAGACGTAAACGTCCGACCTCAGCCAATGGGAGGCCAGGATTCCGTGTTTCATCACTCGCACCCTGATTACCAAGCACGATTGCTTGGTCTCAAATCTGACGACCGAGCCACTTCGTCAGTCACTTTCGAATCCGCCGAGTGAACAAGAAGCACCCAAGCCACCGCCAACACTGTAGCAGCCATGACGACCAAGAACACATGGGCCGTCTCTGAGAAGGGCACGTTCGTGCGTGACCCAAGTAAGTTCCGTAACTGGATCGAGCCCGCCGCCGACGCCGAGTTCCCCGCCGAGGCGAACCGATACCACTTGTACATTTCGCTGGCATGTCCGTGGGCCCACCGCACGCTGATCACGCTCTATATGAAGGGTTTGCAGAGCATCATCGGCCTGTCAATCGTGCACCCAGTGTTCCAGCGCACACGTCCTAACGACCCTGAAGACCAGCACATGAGCTGGGCCTTCGTGGACCCCAAGGAGACTCCGTGGCTGGCTGGTCCGTCTGGACATGGCCAATACTCGTCAGAGGGAGCCATCCCAGACACAATCAACAATGCACAGTACGTACGTGACCTCTACGAGATGTGCTCGGAGGGCAACACGCGCTACACGGTGCCTGTGTTGTGGGACAAGGTCAAGAAAACCATCGTCTCGAACGAGTCTGCCGATATCATCCGCATGTTTAACTCGTCGTTCGACGCCATCGTGCCATCCAAGGTGGACCTGTACCCGGCCAAGTACCGCGAGGACATCAACGCCATCAACGAGTGGATCTACAACGACATCAACAATGGCGTGTACAAGTGCGGCTTCTCGTCCTCGCAGATTGCGTATGATGAGTCCGTCGACAAGTTGTTTGACAGCCTCGATCGTGTGGAGGAAATTCTGTCCAAGCAGCGGTTCCTTATGGGCGACGTCTTCACTGAGGCAGATGTGCGTCTGTATACGACTCTTATTCGCTTCGACGAAGTGTACCACGTGCACTTTAAGACGAACAAGAAGATGATCAAGGAGTACCCGAACCTGCTCAACGTACGTGGTGCTTCGATATTTGTTTCATTGTTTGACTAGAATGACCTAACGATATCTTTTTATGTGCTTCTTTTGCAGTACACACGCGACATCTTCCAGTTCCCACCCGTAGCCAAGTCGATCGACAGTAAAACTCTCCTTCGTCACATCAAACTTCATTATTATGGTTCGCACACCCACCTCAACACGTTCGGCATTGTTCCCGCTGGGCCCAACACCGACTTTAACGCGAAGCACGACCGCGACCGCTTCACGAGCGCCAGTCTTCCGGAATTCCCGGTGAACACCAACTAATTGGAAGGCGATGGAAGTGAATGGTGTCGTGAACGCAATACTTATGCCTTTTTCCTTTCTTAAGCCCGAAAACACGAACGAGTTTTCACAGTCATGCTTTTGGCCTCGAGATTACTTGTCGCTTGAGTAGACAGCAACCACAGAGTCAGTAGCACCTGCAGCCAAGAAGAGCCGATGGGGATGAAATGCCAAACACGAAACGGGACCAATTCGCTCGCCCAGGAAGCCTTCGTGGTAGCGGATGAGCGCCAGCTGCTCGCCATCGCTCCGGAACACCTTAATAAACTGATTGTGTGAGCCACTGCATGAAAACGAGCGACATATAATGTAAGATCATCCCTATCAATATACCAAGAAAGCGTACCTTGCAAATATCGGCGCGTAGTCGTGAACGGCGAGGGCTGTCATCGGTGATCGATGCGCTTCCAGGGACTTCACGCTGTTCTTAGGATACCGCATATCCCAAAACTTCAGCTCACCTGTTACTGACCCTGTGAGAAGTTCGTTGCGGCCCGCGTAAATGTGCGTTTGTACAACCCAAGACGTGTGTTCCTTCATCGTCGTTTTGACAGCGTAGTCTGGTCTACTACGCGAGTCAAAGATCCGCAAAGTACCATCGCCAAAACCAGCAACAACCATGCCCGGGATACTGTCATCACTCGCCATACTAGTGATGCAAGAGTCTGTTTGGGTGGGAAGCGCAACGGTACACTTCTCCTGGCGCAAATCCCAACCACGAAGCATACTAGAGTTGCCACCAGCGTACATCATGCCGCCCTCTTGCTGCCAATTCATTACGAGACCTGATCCACGCGTTCCTGGTACAAGATCTGGAACTGCAACAAACGCAGATACCAACTTTGGGCTGCCTATCGATGGGTGGGGGCTATGCAGCCCATGGTAAATTTTAATCACACCATCATCAGAACCGCATACCAGGAGACTTTCCTCGGTTTCATTAATCCAATTCAACGATGTCAATCGAGACCTGACATTGTAAACAAAGCAGAGGAGGGTGGTGTTAGCAATATTCAATGTGATAAGTAACACAGAGCACTTACCCAGGCGGATTTTTGTTCCCGAAGCTTAGCACCTTTGTTTCCGTTTCCTTGAAGTTGTAAAGTGAGATTTGGTCTTTCTCATCGGCAACAAGAAGCATCGTCTCATACGGATGGAAGAGAAGCAGCGACGTCATTTCTGCGTCATTATTCAGCACTGCGCGCTGACGGAGATTCAGAGTAAAGTCCTTTACCTCTTCTCGGTCACCAAGAGTTGACACTCGACGCGCAGCATCGTATTCGATGGGAGAATATGGAGGTGGTTTGTGCTGGTTAGCATCCAATGTGCCCAAACCAGTCCTCTGGAGTCCAGGGGATTTTGCAGAATGTTGGGGTGACGCAAAACCTGGTGCTAACTTCATTGATGCATTTCGAATGCGGTTGTAGCGACGGCAACGTTCCCATCTCTCAGCACCCTTTTCGCTTAGCGGATCCTCGTCTTCTTGCACAGGCTCCAGAATGGGGTCATTAAAATAAGCTTTATGTCGCTCATAGCAAGTTGACACCAGAGTAGGCGGAAATTTTTCATGACGACCGTAGCATTCCAGTGGGGGTGGTGTATGCACAGGATAGCTGCTCATGTTTCCCTCACCCTGTAGTTCATTGCCGGGCATTCTGTATCCTCTTGTCATTTGAGAAGGGAGTTGTCCAAGATATTGTCCTTGGGTCATGTTACTGCCCGTGGTCATGGGAGCAGGTGGCACCTTGTGAACGTCTCCAGCTCCTAGCATATTACTAGGTCCTTGTTGAAACTTTTCTTGATACTGCTGGAAGTTGCCTACCGACACGGTTGACCGTAGTCCTTTCGTGGGAGGTGCGGCATTTTGAATGTGTGTATCTGGGGCTCTAATCAAGGTGACTTGTTCGGGGTTTGCCGAAGGAAGAGCCGATTTTTCAGAGGTAACACCGAATCGTCCGTCACTCTGCTGACTCTGGATGTAGGCTAGCCCAGGCACAGAACCTTCCCGATGAAGCTGAGACGCGACACCTGTACTTCTCTCAGTGCGCATAGTTGAGAGAGTTTCAGAGCTTGGATTACGGGGAGGGGAAGCTAACACGCTTCCCGTCTGACTGTTTTCTCGAAGCTGATCTTGTTCAGCTTCCAAAATGCTTGCGTTCACAAAACTGACAATTGCTTTAACAGCTTCCACCACATGAGGGAATGGATCTCTCGATTGCATTTCCTTCAGAACGTGCCAAATTTGAGCGTAGTATTTGGCATCATCTCCAATCTCATCAAATAGTTCATCATCGACGAATACATCCCCATCCTGAAAACTTGTGTCATTTGCACTTTTCAACGAATTTGATGCACCATTGCACCTTGGAAGTCCATTCCACCTGGAGAATAGCCATGGTTGGTAGGAGAGGTTGTCCGTGCAGTCACTGGTTGATTTTTAAAGTGTTTGGCGACAGACTGAAAACGTGGTTGATGGTAATTGTGCAGAATAATGTTTGCGAGGGCTAGCACACTTTCCCTACGCACGAGTGGAGATCCGTCCCGGCAACCCTGCAACAGTTCCAATGCTACGATAATGTCATCGTGTGCTCTCTGTCTTAGGAAATCTTCCAAGCGTCTCATATCAACCTGTTTTCCGCTTGCGTTGGGGTCACATTGAAAACCAACTAAAGTACCAAGTGCGTAGGTAGCAGAAGCACGTACTTCTGGGCGATCATCGCGAAGCTTCGTACCAAGTATCCGGGGCACCTGGTCTTCGATTGCGACACGCTTTGCGTCGTCAAAGTTCTCCCACAATTTGGCTAGGCACAGGCAAATCCATTTGCGCACTTCTTCATCGGGATCCAGGAGTAAATTCATGCAAATTTTGTGCAAGTACTGAGGCAAGCAGCTCTTTTGACCTGGTAGGTAGTTGTTGCAGATCACTGAAATGATGAAGGCTGCCATGACTTTTGCTCCGCAGGCATCAAGCTACTTGCAGCGCTATATGCACTCTGGTTGCCCCCACCGTTGTGGAGCCCGGCAGCAAGATGCGAAATAAAGTACGAATGACCGTCATCCTTAACGAGGTCCACCTGACAGCTTGAATCTAAAGCCAGGATTTTTTGCCCAGATGAATACAAGTACCTGACGAAGTTCACTCGCTGGAGACTGAAGAAGCTTGAGCACATATGGGAATATTCCCACCGAAGGGCTAAGTTCACCGCCCACGGTCCCAAGTCAAGGAACTTTTTTAGCAACACGAGTGCTCGGAGGCGATGAACTTGGCTTAGAAGCACCTGCAGAACCATAGGCAACTGTTGAGGCGGTGGTTTCTCCGAAGATCCGAACTGCAGCCATACCTCGAACGCTGTGAGCTGCTCAGCAAAGAATCGCGACGGCTGAAAACTCATGTCAACGTTCGGATATGGGTTCGACAGTTTGTACAGCTGATTCAAGCATACTTCAGCGGCTAAATCCCATGAACGCCATAGTGAGTGGTGGTTTGTTGGGGGTAAAAAACTGGAAGCGAGCATGGCGAACAGCCTTCAGACTTCATAATTCGTTCCGTTCCTAGTAAAAAATTGCGGAAGAGTGATGCCACTAGTAAATCCTGTCGGAAGAGCTTCTGGAATAGTCACGAGGTAGCATGTTCCATGCAATCGTATCTGTGATGGCCGTGAAAATCCAATTCAGCTCTCCATGGTGTTTTTCTGTCGGTCAGCTTTCCAGGAATACGTCAATGAAACTGGCATCTAGATGTGCCATCGAGAGTTCATTCTGTGAGATGAACCACCGCAACGCAACCGTGATCGGCGTCGTCAAGCAAGATGTAAAAACGTCAGCACATAGTTCTGGATTCATCGGTAGTAATTCATCTGCACCACAGGCAGCAAGTACAATGGCTTCATTTGCAGAAGGACTTCCATTTCTTCCTTGGGTTTGAGTAGTGGTCGTCGGAGGCGACGTGAAGTGGCTTAGCAACACTCCGGCCGCTGAGCAGTCGAATACATAGATTGACGGCGTTCCCACCCACGACTGCAAGTCATACACTAGCAGTGGGATATACTGTGTATAACTTTGTTAAACACCAAATTCTCCGTTCTGCGTGGTCGAGGAACACCATGTCCATTGTAATGGAATAGCACGCGGTCGTGCT